>JAFVLL020016741.1:0-72874 GCA_021397915.2 Tor tambroides
GTGCCTATGGTCCACGCTGATAGCTGTTCTGGGGCAGCTAGTTTTCATCTCCATAAGCATATATATAGCAGTAAAGCTAATACAGTGGCTGGAAATCTGTTTATCCTTCGGTTCCTCCTGCTTCCCCATCTTCATAGAGAACGCGGTTCATGGTTGCTCAGAGCGCTCTTGAATAGAAGCTGGAAATGGCGCGGCCGCGATTTCCACGCATTTTTAGATGCTGTGAACAGGGAAATCTATTTAGAGCACCTTATTATATTAATTAAAATATCGATATTTGGCGCCAGATATCGATTATCGTATCGTACTGAGAAGAATCGTGATATATCGCCATATCGATTTATTGTCCCACCCCTAGTAATTAGAGGTATCTATTTTATATATTTTATTTTTAGAATGCTGTCTCAACTCTTCCTCCGTCTCTCTGTCACCTCAGGTCATTAAGGACTCCATGCGGCACAAGGCTGACCTGAACGACATGAGCAGGATGTGGGTAAGTGTGTGAATACAAGTTGTGGCTGCAGGTTTTAATGATTTCCCACTAAATCGGAGGCTTGGCTCAATATAACTCTGTTGTATTGAATGAGGCCCTGTCGAGTTCACTTGAGTTTTCATCTCATTGTGGAAACTGTCAATGTGTCAGTCAGCAAGTCATTTCGTTACTGCTGATTGACAGCTGAATGGCTTGGCATTCTGTGTATGAGTCAGACACACTAACCTCAGCGCAGAGATGATCTGTAATTAGCAAATGATGACGTGAGCGCGTGTTTGTCACTCTGGAGGAACGCTTACAGAGCTTTGCTTATTATGAGTGTACCAGTCAAATGTCCCTGATATCTAATGAAGTGTGATGTTGGATGTTTCTATTCTTTTTGGTCTTTTATCTAGAATTTTTATTTGATGTTGTTCAGCACAGTGGTCAGCTGCTGTTATTTTTATTGTGCTTTATTTATAAATTATTAATTGTTTGACTGATATATTAGCATATCTAATAGTAGACAATATATTCCAGATAGTATTTTTTCTTTATTAAATACAATATAAAATGTAAAAAATGAAATAGCTTTTCTTACATGGCATAAATGAGTGTTTATACACAAAATCTGCAGCTGTCATATTACAGGTTTGGGGAGAAAATTTAATTGTGATTTTTCTGATAAACATTAAGAAAAAAACTTCCATGTTTGCTGTGCTTGTTTGTAGGACTGAATGTGGCCGAATATTTTGTAGCCGACTATTTTGTGATTATATATCAGTATGATAATATTGATGATGATGATAATAATAATAATCATTGTTATATTATTGTTTTATTTATTGTTTTTTTCTTTTTTTAGTTTGTTTTTCTAAACTCTATTTTAATGGTTAAATAAAAAAATAATAATTAAAAAGCATTTCTAATTAATTGAAATCATGAAATTTACGCAATTTAACAGCAGTTTATTAAAAGTTTAACAAATTACATTTTTAATAAACTGTTTTATTTTTACCAAATTCTGTGTTTTTCATTAATTTTCTGGATTATATTTTAATGGTTTCATTAAATGTTAACAATCAAAAGCATCAGCATCTCTAATTTGTTTTATAAAAAATAATTAATTTTATTTCTTTTATTATTTTCAGAAATACTGTGTTGTGCATTTACATTTTTCTGGTAAATTCTGGTTATTTTTTTTGGTAAATATTTCTATATAAAATAATGTTATTAATTATTTAATTAGTGGTAGTAGTACTATCATTACATTAAGTAATATATTTCTGTCACAGTTCCTTCGTTAAACCAAACGTTTATTTTGATGGGTTGCTTTGAAGACTTAAGTTTCTGTTTGTATTTGATATGACGATCGTTTTTCTCAAAAGAAACGGTAAAATGCTAATGAAGTGATTCTCAGAGCAGTTCTAGAGATTGTGTTCATGCGTTCATGTCCTAATATATCGAGGCGGCAGAGGCTGGAAACTTTCAAAAAGTTATACCTTCAAACTTTTATTTTGGTGGAAAATCACAGGAAGTCCCTAAAGCTTGTCTTTGTTTGACAATAGTCTTTTCATTATTATTAGTATTATTACAATAGTTGCTTCTCATTTTTCAAGTTTGGGAAGATGGTTGGCACATTTTAAGTTTCCGAATGCATGTCATAAGCATTCCAAACTCAGAGCAGATACACAAATGAGATTATACGGAGCAGTATTTACTGTAAAATGAGCTGATCTGAGATACTGAAACACTGGATCATGAGATGCTCATGTATAAAAAAACACAGTGCTGCACTTCACTCTGAAACATGGTCTGTATATATTTTTAATTAAATCGCAGCCTCTGCAATTTGATAATCGCACTAAACCATATTGCAATTTCAGATATATTTCCATTAATTGAGCAGCCCTGATGCAGTGGCTTGTGAAAGCCATTTCATGTTGACTTTAGCATCATTGTCAGCAATGCAAGTGTTTCTAATGCAGTTTACTGTCAGCTGTGTATCACTGGCCAACAGGAAGGGTCAGATGGAACATGCTGAATTGCAAATTTTGTTTACTGGAAAGACCTTTAGTTGCATCCCTCTGAGTATCTGCTGATAACGTGCTGCAGGATTAGACTCACGAGAAACATTTCCTGCGAGCAACTCTGTCCCCTTCCTGTTATGATGTCACAGTAAGTGGTGAAGGGAACAGGAAGTGAAAGAATGAGCTCATTAACTTGACTTGCAGCTGGTCCTATTCTGTGTGTACACCAAACATGTTAACAAACACCAAACATGACCTTAATCTGCCCACAATGACTTATACTGTGAGCTGATGAGCTGAGAATGAGAAGAGGACTCATTAGCTCCTTCTGAAGGGCAACGACATCATTTCCTTTTGAAGTGTTCAGTGTTTTTCTTGCCCTCACACTGCTCTCTCTCTCTTCTCAGGGTCATCTGAGTGAAGGCTACGGCAAGTTGTGCAGCATCTACCTCAAACTGCTCATCACCAAAATGGAGTTTCACATCAAAGTGAGTGATTGAGGCCTTGAAGGAGATTTCAACAGAACATCCATCTCATAACTCTTCTCAGATCTTTATTTCCAGTCTTAATTCAGTTATTTTGTGACCTCATGACAACTAAATGTTAGTCCTAAAAAAATAACAAAAATTGCCCAAAAAAAGCACAAAACAAATATACATATAATAACAAATATATATACGATAAGTATTTAAATACAAATATATTTAAATATGTACACACACATTAAAAAAAGAATACATTTATTTTTAGTGTAATATATTTAATAATGATGACATTTACATAAAGATATCTTTATATATTTTAATCTATTATTTATATATACAATATTATTAAATATATATTTAAAAATATTTTTATAATACCAATAATAATAATGATATGAAAGTAATATGTATGTATGTATGTATGTATGTATGTAATATGTATGTAAATTAAATTAAAAATACATTTATTTTGTTTCGTTTTTATAACGTAATATAACATATACAAAATTAGTTAATATATATATACACACAGAGTCATGGCCAAAAAAATATCAGCACCCTCAAAGAAGGCTGTGAAAATTAATCTGCATTGTTAACCCTTTTGATTTTTTTATTTAAAAAATTCACAAAAATCTAACCTTTCATTGGATAATAAGAATTTAAAATGGGGGAAAATCTCATTATGAAATAAATGTTTTTCTCAAATACACGTTGGACACAACTATTGGCACCCCTAGAAATTCTTATGAGTAAAATATCTCTGAAGTATATTCCCATTCATATTCACAATTTTGAGCACTCCAGGGTGATTATGAACATGAAATTATCCAGCCATGGCTTCCTGTTTCACAGAAATATAAATAGGAGAGAAAACAAAGGACAAATTCCAAATTAATCACCCATCACAATGACAAAAACCAAAGAATATATTTCTGATGTGCAGCAAAAGATAATTGAGCTTCACAAATTAGTGAAGTGAGCTAGAGCAGTGAAAATTCCCATTTCCACCATCAGGGCAATAATTAAGAATTTCCAATCAACATAAAATGTTATGAATCTGCCCGGAAGAGGACGTGTGTCTATATTGTCCAAATGCACGGTGAGGAGGAGAGTCTGCGTGGCTAAAGACTCTCCAAGGATCACAGCTGGAGAACCTTAAAAAAAATGATCAAACAGCACCTACATCACCACATGTTGTTTGAGAAAGCTTCAAGAAAAAAATCAAGAAAAGAAAAGGCTTTCACCAAAAAACAATCTCCAGCATATTCAGTTATCAGACACGACTGGAACTTCAAATGGGACTGGCTTCTATGGTCAGATGTAACTAAGAAAATGAGCTTTTTAGCAGCAAACACTCAAGATGGGTTTAGTGAACACAGGGATAAAAAGTACCCCATGTGTACAATGAAATATACTGCTGTATTTTTAATGTTGTGGGCCTATATTTCTGCTGGAGGTCTTGGACATCTTGTTTAGACACATGGCATCATGAATTCTATCAAATACCAACAGATAAAAAGTCAATAAGTGACTGACTCTGTTAGAAATCTTATAATGGGCCATGTTTGGATCTTCCAACTGTACAATAATCCAAACACAAACCTCAAAAACAACACAAAAATGGGTCACTGAGCACAAAACCAAGCTTCTGCTATGGCCATTCCAGTCCTCTGACCTGAACCCTGTAGAAATGAGTGAGGTGAACTGAAGAGAAGAAGCACCGTCATGGAGCTGGAAATCTAAAGGGTCTGGAGTGATTCTGGATGAAGGAATGGTCTCTGATCTCTTGTCAGGTGTTCTGTAACCTCATCAGACATTATAGGAGAAAATTTAGAGCTGTTAAACTGGCAAATGGAGGTTTCAAAAAGTATTGAATAAAAGGGTGCCGTTAATTGTGGCCAATGTGTATTAGAGAAAAACATTTATTTCATAATGATATTTCCCCCCATTTTAAATTCTTATTATTCAATGAAAGGTTAGATTTTTGTGAATTTTTTTTAAATAAAAGATCAAAAGGATTAACAATGCAGATTAATTTTCACGGCCGCCTTTGTTCATATTTACCAAGGGTGCCGTGACTGTTTTTGGCCATGACTGTATATATATTAGGGCTGCACGATTATGACAAAAATCATAATTGTCGATTATTCCCTTGAGATTGTAATTGTGATTTTATTAATAACGATTATTTTGAACAGATTTGGTAGCACTGAACGTATAATATTACAAGTTTTGTCTCTTAGAAATGCACATTAGAAAAGGAGCTTGAGTTCAGAGTAGCAGGAGCTTGAGTTGGGATGCAGATGTACATTTGACAGTACCATTGTGAAAACTCTAACAGCGTCATCTTTTATACTTAACCAAAAGTACAACACCTCATTACCATGGTAAAAAAGCAGCCTAACTATATGGTTTCTATGGTGTTTGCATTGAAAAACAGTAGCCTAAAGACATTGTCAATTACAAATACATATCAACTGATAGAATAATTAACAAAATAATGTATTTATATTCCATTACTCCTTTAACATATTGAGTATTATTAATATACTAAATATGAATATCCTACTTTTCTGCCACTGTACCATTGCTACTACAGTAAAACTTTGGTAAATGTGGGTGATTTGTGGATTGAAACGTCTTCTAACTGGATCGTTGTTGCACTGTTTCTGCTGCTTTCTGCATCAATGTTGATGAGAATAACAGCTCCGATTTATTTGGCTTTAAACTAGTTCAAATTAAAGAGACGTGATTTGTGCTGGAGAACTCTGCGCTGAACTCGAGTGCTTCATACTGGATTTCACAGCGTTGTTTAGTGCGTGACCACGACTGGTCACTGTAATAAACGCATACGCTCTAAGCTCGCGCTGCGCTGTTTTCTTTTGAGGCGAGCGGATAAAAGGTCAGTGTGGCGCGCAGTTCAAACGAGTACCGCTATTTTGTTCTGCTTTTGACACGTTTGCCGTTTAACATGTCTATCATGCACAACAGAGTGACAACGACTATTAGTTAGAAAAATTGTCTTTTATCCAGTGTGTTTGAGTTTGTTAAACCCCGCGCTGCAAACACCTCTTAAGCACACAGAATAATGCAAGTGGGCATTTTTAATTGTTTATTTATTTTTGTAATCGCGGCTTTGAACGATTATGTAATCGTGGCATCCATAATCGTAATCGCGATTAGAAATTCGATTAATTGTGCAGCCCTAGTATATATATTATAGATTTTTTTTTTTTTTTTTTTTTTTTTTTTTTTAAACCCAGACAAGCTTTTTGATATGTTTGGCCCTGCTTCTGCGTCAATATGAAATGCGTCAATACAGGAAAGAAAATTGCATTTGTCAAGCCATTTCATAAGTATTTTAAAAGGCTGTGCTGTCAGACTCTCACAAATATAACATTTACCCCACTTGCTTTTCCAGAATCCTCGTTTCCCAGGCAACCTTCAGATGTCAAACAGACAGCTTGATGAGGCGGGTGAGAATGACGTCAATAATTTGTGAGTATTGCTTTGTTTCTCACAAGATTTGTGTTTCTTTTCAGCCTATTTTATTAAATAAAGTTCTATAATTGCTCTGTGTGTTTGTTTCCTCTCCTCTCAAAACATAGCTTCCAGTTGACGGTGGAGATGTTTGATTACTTGGAATGTGAGCTGAACATTTTCTTAGGCGGTAAGTTTAAAGTGGAGTGCAGATGTTTGAGCACCAGAAGAGTCCTTGGCGGTTATTTTGATTATGCTGTTTTCTAAGTAGATTGTAGGCAGACAACTACAGCTTACGCCACCACAAAATGAAAATTTTGTCATTAATCACATATACCCATGTCGTTCCAAACCCGTAAAAGCTTTGTTCGTCTTCGGAACACAATTTAACATATTTTGGATGAGAACTGGGAGGCTTGCGACTGTCCCATTGACTGCCAAACAATTAACACTGTCAAGGCACAGAAAAGTATAAAAAAACATTGTCAGAATAGTCCATCTGCCATCAGTGGTTCAGCCGTACCGTTATGAAGCTACGAGAATACTTTTTGTACGCAAAGAAAACTACTTTAAAAAACTACTTTATTCAACAATTCATCTCCTCTGTGTCAGCGTAGCGCCATTTTGGAGAGTATCCGCTGGATTTACTCACGGATATGTCTTCTACGTTTGTTTACGCTTTGATTTGAATGAAAACAGCGTATCCTTGTGGCGCGGCTGAACAGCGTACGCAGTTTGCATCCAGCGGATATTCTCCAAAATGGCACTACATAAGTGATTAATGACAAAATTTTCATTTTGGGGTGGAGTAACCCTTTAAAGGTATCATAGGTGATTGTCTTCAGAAACATTTTTTGTTATTCTGGTTGAAAGTCTCTTCACATCCTGATAGCAATCATTAAGTTAAGTGGTCTAAATGTATTTATCTGTATTTATATATTCTGTGGAAGGTGTAGGACCAAGAAATGTTAGCTTATCAAAACCCTAAGTCAGCGTTTTAATTTCTCTCCTACCTGCCTGTCAACGTATGTATTTGCATACCTCTGCGCACCTGATGCGCCCAGACATGACAACGATCATCAAGCGCGTTCACGCACGCCACAGACAGAAGCGAGAATGGCAGGCAAACATCAACAACCCGATCTTCCTTCCTGGTATTAGTACTTTCATTAACTGTGCTATAAGTTTTCTCACCGGTGATTGACACATGATGTAGCCCATCGGTTCCCAATTGCAGTCGTCGCTCCCACTCTGCATATTTTGTGTCTCGCTTAGTTAACACACCGATTCAGATAACCAGCTCGTTAGAAGAGAGCTTCTCGATGCATGAACTGGATTCCGATTGACATGCTCCCTACACAGTGTTCATTGCTCCCTACTCCCACAAGGCAGGGAAATCCGTTGAAGTTTACTTCCTTCGGAACATTCATTCACCAGTTACTTTGCGCAGCATCTTCACACACAGACGAAACTTACTAGAGAAGTGTGACATAATATACCTCTGTAAATAAATACCATTTAAATTCACGTCTAGCACACTTTAATTGCCCTTTGTATGGAACATATATGCTTGCTTTGAACTGGACCGTTGATGTAGCCTATTGTAGTAATTTAATGTTGTCTCTGGTATTCTGCTCTTTGAGCGTATGTGTGTTCAGGGGGCGTGGCTTTAGACGGCGATTGGTGGGACATTCGCTTTCAGTGCTATCAGGCTAAAGTTAGCATTTTCCGAGATCTCCAACGGCACCTTTAATATACTTGAATAGAGAAAGACTGGAATCTCTGAAAAAAACCTCACAGTAAAGAATAGCTAATGTGCATTCTAGAGTAAAAAACAGGTGACCTCTCTATCGGGATAGATATTTCTGCTGAAACAGGCAGTAAAATCTAGCTGGAACACTGATAGATCTCAGTGTGCCTGTGCTGGAAGCATTAAGGAGTCAAGTTAATGTGAGTGTTGTTGGCTGAAACACGGCTCCCTGGCACAGGAAACCACACCTCTCTGTGTGCTGAGAAGACGGGGTCTCACAGGAGCCTGCATCACTGATCACCAGAGAGACGGATGGACGAGGGAGGGAGGGAGTGTGGGGATGAATGTGAATGAGGAAGTGGGCAATGAGAGGGATAGATTGAGAAAAACAGCATGTTGAAGGGAATGGCGTGAAAGAGGGATTCATACAATAAAAGAATACAACTTGCCAATTAAGAAATGGAGGCTATTTAGAGTATTTCAAGCATATGTTTTTAGGTAGTAGGGGAAAGGTTATTTCTAACAAAAGCATATTACGAAGAAAAATAAGTATGTATTTTAGTCTAAATTAATATATTATGCATATTATATCTTGTTTACACAATGTATGCTATATACATTAATAAACAAATAAAATGTCAAAGAATGCGTTATAAATTATTTATATATTATACATATTGTAACATATTGTAACATATGCATATTGTAACTTTTACATGAACGATTTTACAAATTTTACATGAACGATTCTGGGGAAAAAAGTATATTATTATAAATGGTTAATATAAATTATTATCAATTAATTATGTGCACAATTGATGTTAATAATTTCTAATAATAGTTTATAATTTTGTGTTAGAGCGTGACAGAAAGGTTTTAGTATCTGTGAAATGATGGGAGTGTCTTGATGTTTTTTATTCTTCACAGTGTTCAGCTCGTTGGATATGTCTCGCTCCGTGTCGGTAACGGCAGCCGGTCAATGTCGTCTGGCCCCTCTTATCCAGGTCATTCTGGACTCTAGTCATTTGTATGACTACACCGTCAAACTGCTCTTCAAACTCCACTCCTGTGAGTCTATAAATCACATCTCTCTCTTCATACACACAAAGGCTATGTTCAGAAGTGGGCCAAATCTGCTTTTTTGCTTATATGTGACTCAGATCTTAACAATGTGAACAGCACAAATCACATGGAATCTGTTTTTTTAGATTCTGATTCGGGCCACTAAGGCTGCGTTCACACTGCAAGCATTAGTGCTCAATTTCGATTTAATACTCGGATCCGTTTTTTGTTCACATTATCAGTTTTAAATGTGGCAAATATCAGATTTCAGTGTGAACGAATGACTGTGCTGAACTGACCTGCATACGCAAAAGAATGATAACAAGATGGCATGAAATGCGCTGTCATATGGAAGTAAACGGAGGTCACTGAAGTAAGAGTTTACGGGTTCGTTTATAAGCTTATGTGCTGCGAAAGCCTGCAAATTCGTGAGCAGGTGATGAGGACGACAAAGATGAGGAAAGAAAGCAAAGTTTTTAAATATTTTCTGTACAATCCAGTAAGTTTAGCTTCTAAAGCACTGTCCCTGTAATACACCGTAAAAACGATTCACTGAGTGATCAAAGAAGTACGTTGTGTAAAATCTTTGGAGTGACTCCTGTCAGTCAACTTATGACATAAAAGTCACACAAATTCGTTTTGGCTGTTCAGACTGCGGTCACGTTGTAAAACATCTGACCTGAATCTGATTTAGTACCACAGATGGAAGTGGCCCAAATTGGAATTGAAAAGATCGGGTTCAATGTGGATTGTGCCGTTCACACTGTCATGAAGCTAAACGATCTGAGTTACATGAGCAAAAAAAAATCTGATTTGGGCCACATTTTCCTGCAGTGTGAACGTAGCCTAACATAATACTTAATCAGATACAGGTCGGATGTTTTGCAATGCGACCACAGTCTGAACTTAGTTTTTATTTATTATTATTCTTATATATTGTTGTAGGGAAGTTGTATTTGTTCTGTATTTGGTGGTGTTCCTTTGGCTATTATAACAAAATTTAATCAAAATAGAACGTAAAATAGTGCACACTCTCAGTCTTGTGTTGACTTGTCTTCCAGGTCTGCCAGCAGATACTCTGCAGGGCCACAGGGATCGCTTCCAGGAGCAGTTTAAGAAGTGAGTCTGTCAGTCACTATCCAGTCAGAACAGCTGCCATGAGTCACACAGACTGCCACATTTATTCTTTTGTCATTTCTCACTCTCTCAATCTTTTCCTTTCACTCCGTTACTCTCTCTCCAGACTGAAGAGTCTGTTCTATCGCTCCAGTAACCTGCAGTATTTCAAGAGACTAATTCAGATCCCACAACTTCCTGAGGTGAGACTCCTGCATACCAAACAGATTCCTGCCTGACCTGAGTCCAAAAATACAGCTAGTGGAAAGAAATTGTAACTCATTTACATATCTGCCTGTTTAGTTTTCTAGCATCAGGATTTTCAGCTGGACTCCATGAAGATACTATAGGCTGCCCTATAAAGCAACATATTTTCCTTCAATTTGCATGAATTTAAAATTAAAATTAAAGGCAAAGTGAGCTATTTTTTCATTTGTTTGAGTTTCATGATCACAACATAGTGACTTCAGCTCAACCAGTGGCATGAGACTATAGGGTGGGGTTGTCTGTTTTCTCGATGGGAAAAATGATTTGAAAACACATTCCAGTAGATTCCTTTCCTCACATCTCTCTTCATTTCTCTTCAGAATCCACCAAACTTCCTGCGGGCGTCAGCCCTCTCTGAGCACATCAGTCCAGTGGTGGTGATTCCGGTGGAGTCTTCATCCCCTGAGAGCGAACATGTTCTAGAGACAGAAGACCTGGTGGACACGGACATCCCTCCTTTACCGGTAACACACACACTTTCACTATCCAAAACTCTCTGTATACTTTCCTTTTAACTTGAGTTTTTAAAGACAGAGATCTTTTTTCTCCGTTAGAGCACTGTGGACACCAAATTCGACGACCTCTTTGGCACCTCGGCTGCTACAGACCCGTTCAACTTCAACAGTCAGAACGGCATGCGTAAAGATGAGAAGTAAGTCTTGGAGATACTGTTGGAGAATATACTTAATATGTTATAGGAAGCTCTTTGAGTTTATTAGAGCAAATTATAAGATGGGACTCATGAACGTGTATCTCTTATCTCAGAGACCGTTTGATTGAGCAGCTCACAGCGGAGCTACAGGCCCTGAAGGAGGAGCTGGAGTCCTTCAGATTGGAGGTAAAGAGTGGGAGATGAGAGGAGGTCAAGTGTGATAAGTGATAAGCTACCACTTAAAAGTTTGGAGTCAGTAATGTGTGTGTGTTTTTTTTTTTTTTTTTTTTTTTTTGTTTTTTTTTTAAGAAATTCATATTTTTATTCAGTAAGGATGAATTAAATTGATCAAAAGTAATTGTAAATATATTTAATGTAATGTTACAAAGGAGTTCTGTTTCAAATAAATGTTGTTCTTTAAAAAATGTTTAAAATTATGGTTTCCACAAAAATATTAAGCAGCACAATTGTTTTCAACATTGATAATAATCAGAAATGTTTCTTGAGTATCAATTCAGCATATTAGATTGATTTCTGAAGGATCATGTGACACTGAAGACTGAAGTCGTGACTACTGAAAATTCAGCTTTGCCATCACAAGAATAAATTACATTTTAAAATAAATTACAATAGAAAACAGTTCTTTTAATTTGTTAACATATTTCACAATATTACTGTGATTACTATATTTTTGATCAAATGAATGCAGAATTGATGAGCATAAAACATTTTACCTTTGAAGGGTCATGTACAATGGAAGATAAGTGAAAATAAAAGTGTCACTAATCATTCTTTTGGTCTTTCTCAGAGTGGCCGTCTTTGTCAAGCACTACGGGGGCGTGTGAATGAGCTGGAGGCGGAGCTTGCGGAGCAGACTCACCTGAAGCAGCAGGCATTGGGTGAGAGCGAGTTCCTGAGGGTGGAGCTAGACGACCTGCGCAGAGTCAAAGAGGACACCGAGAAAGAGCAGCGCAGCCTGAGCGAAATCGAGAGTAAGAGTTTGTTGTTGGAACAATTTAAATACAGTAAATTGAATTTCTTTTTTTATTTCAAATATTACATTAAATTGTCACGACCCTGTTAAAGTGGTCATGAACTGCTCTTTTTATTATTTTGTACTGTTCTCTGAGGTCCACTGCTATGATTGGCTAACAGTTGTGTATGTTTGCCAGCCTATATCATTCATAGATGAGTGCTGCTGTGATTTAGGTTAAAAACGCATAAATGCTCTGTACATATCAAACGTTCTGTTATAACAGACAAAACAATAGTGATCACGTAATAAAAACAGTTACTCACACTTGTGTGTTACACAATTACTGTTGGATCCAGTAGAGTTGAGACAGCGTCGTCTCTGTCTCTTTTTCAATCTCTCTGAAAATCCTGTGTCGAAATGTTTCGTTTGTAAATGAATCCGCAGTAAAATGAAGTGAACAAAGGACCGAGTTCTTAATGATGTGGTCTGGATCTTCATTAAAAATAAAGTTAATTCACTCTTTTCTGATGTTAGGATCAGAAGGAAGGCACTGCAAAGACTTTTTTCACAGCTTCACACTGAACAGCGTCTTGTCTTTGGAGCCATCTTTATTGGTTGATTTCTGCACACTATGTGCACGAATCGGTGGGTGGGGCTAAATGGGCAGCGATGTAGAAGCAAGCGTTGATCGTCTTCTGTGGAGGTGGTGTTTAGCTACACTACTACATCATCGTACATTCCACAACCTGTCATTTTGATTCAATATAAGCTGTTTTTAGACTAACGAGAAAGTTTTGAGTTCTGAAACTTACAGGATGTTTTTATAGTACAATGACCTCTTATATGTCCAAAGATCAAGGGAATTGACTCCTTTAATATTTAGAGAACTTGGACTGAGCTGTAAATTAGGCCTTCAAGACAAACCATTTCTCTGTTCCTCTTTGGTAAATAAAAAAAAAAAACAGGCTTTCCTTCCTTTTTGGTTTGTTTACACCCAGTGGTTCACCTCAAACTGTTTCTTTTTTTAGAACATCAGCATACATTATATTCTAAACAAAGTGTTACAGGATATTAAAGGGATGTTTCACCCAAAAATATAAATTCTGTCATAATTTACTTTCCCTCAAGTTTTTCCAAACCTCTTAAGTTTCTTTTATCTGCTGAACACAAAAGATGATATTTTAAAGAATGTTGGTAATCAAACTGGTAGAATTGACTTCCATAGAATGGAATGAAAGTTCCATTTTTTTTCTATACTGTGGAAGTCGATGGCTACCCTCAGATGCTTGGTTACCAACATTCTACAAAATATGACTCAGGCGGGTTTGGAAAAACTTGAGAATGATGACAATGATGACAGATAAACGATGACAGAATTTTCATTTTAGGGTGAACTATTCCATTAAAGGGCTGTGCACAGTCAGTACAGATGCAGGACAGTAGTGCATATTTATTAGACAGTCTGTCTGTTTACTCTCTGGAGCTGAGGAACACAGCCAGAAGGGACTCCAGTTCACTGCAGTCTCCAATCAAACGCTAATAAAACATATAGTCCACAGTCCAATTTACCAGCTTGCAGGCCTGTGTTGAGGCTCTCAGTGGTGCTAATTGTTCTGTGACACAGAGAGGAAGGTCTGAGGCATGTCAAGGCTTGTGTTTTTGATACTTAATGTTGATATTTTGGTTGTGTATTTGTGTTTTTTGTAGGAAAAGCACAAGCTAATGAGCAACGCTACACCAAGTTAAAGGAAAAATACACAGAGCTGGTCCAGAGCCACGCTGACCTGCTGAGGAAGGTGAATTGATGACTACATTTAGTTCACACACTGCCTGTATTTGAATATATGCATATTTTATTGGGCAAATGATCACATTAATACATGCAATTAATGCATTAACACGTGTTTAATGCTGTTTGATGTATACGCTCATTCCGTGTCAACTAAACCAGAGGTTTAGATTGCATGCCTGTAACTCAAGAAGCATTAAAGTAATCTTAATGCCCTTTTAGATATTAGGTCTTTTCCTTTTGGCATTTTCATTTTTATGCCCCTATGTGGTTCGGTTCCATAGATATTGGAATTTAGAGTTAACAATTAATCCTGGTCATTCATAATCTGACGTGTCACACTGTACATTCTTAAACCCTGGGTTACTGTTATTATTTGCATATTTGACTGTGTCAACAGTGATGACTAGATAAATGACCACATTTGGTTTTTGACCATTGAAAATGGGTAGGATAAAACAGTTTGGACATGGAGCTTCATTGGGATCTCAATATCTCTAGGATTAAACCATATAGAGCCTTAAAAATAAAGATTCCAAAAGTTTCTTAGAAACCAGAATCTAAAATCATATTAAGATAACTGTAATACTACTTGAGTTACAGGCATGCAAATTTTGGAAAAAAAATAATATTTATGACACTCAAACAGGTATGTCCTATACAATTGTTTTGAAAGAGGGAAACAAGATACATGTCTAGTTTCAACATTACTTATTGTATTTAAAGAGGGATGTTTGAAGAATAAGTATGAAATGTATGAAAATCCTATATCTCTGGGACTGAATGATACAGGGCCTTGAAAATGAAGATTCCAAAAGAAAAGTTTATTAAAAACTAGAATCTAAAATCATATTGTGATATCTTTAATACTTCTTGAGTTATAGGTATGAAAAATTTGGAGGAAAAAACTTGCGCTGTTTCCCCATTTTTTTTTTAATGGTTACCATTGGCACGTAATGCAATAAAGATAGCTAAAGTCAACAGGTTTTACTAATAGACCTACCAATCTCTGTGTAAAAGTAACATTATGATGCTGCCATCTTTCTGAAGTCATTTTTGCGCCCCTGTAATTTGGCTCTGAATCTCAAGTGAAAATTGACATTTTGAAAGTAGTGGATTACTCAGTAAATATACATCCATGGCATTTAATATTTTGGCTTTCATCACAATACATGTCTATCTTTCTTCAGAAAAATACATTAGCAAAATCCAAAATTTGAGCCAGGGAACTTTCTGATATTTGTTTGATTTGACACTGAATGACCCTACTGTTCAAATTGGGGTCAATAAGAGCTTGAAGCAAGTCTCTCATGCTCACAAATGCTGCATTTATTTGATCATAAATACAGAAGAAAATATTATTACAATTTAAAATAACCGTTTTCTATTTTGTAATCTATTAGATGTAATTTATTCCTGTGATTCAAAGCTTAATTTTCAGCATCATTACTCCAGTCTTCAAAGTCACTTGATGCTTCAGAAATCATTCTAATATGCAGATTTGCTGCTCAAACAGTATCATCAATGGTGAAAGCAGTTGTGCTACTTAATATTTTTGTGGAAACAGGTTATTATATACTTACAATTTTTTTCCCCCCTGTTCTGTTAATTATTTAATTAATTAACAGAAAATTCAAAAGTACAGCATTTACTTGAAATAGATTTTTTGGTAACATTATATAAATGTCTTTACTGTCACTTTTCATCAGTTTAATGCATCATTGCCAAATAAAAATATAAATTAAAAATTATATCATTTAATTTCTTTCACATTTCCTTCACACTGGAAATGAAAGGTCAAGCACATTGGATTGTGGGATACATTTTCTCACTCAGCATGCTTGTTTTGGCAAATGCAGTCGGTACGCTGTGTTTCTGTGTAGATAGTAGATGGAGAATTTGCATACTGCACAGACACAGGGTGCACACTACATACTGCTGACTTGAGCTCCAGTGTCAGGCCTGTCAGTAAACCTGCAGGTGGTTTAGCTCCTTCACCAGAATTTTTTCCCTGCAGACTCTACTCCATTTCTTGCACAAATGAAACTTGGCACTGTGTTCCTCTGCCACGCTTAGAGGCTGTCATCACACTCGCTCCCATTCAGCAGCACGCTCTGATCCCACCACAGAGACATCCGACAGTGGGTGCCACATCCTTGGGAAAAGAACTGGGTCAGCCAAGAGTCTTGGCTCTGTGCTGAACTGTACATGTCTATGTGTTTCACAGAATGCCGAGGTGACACGTCAGATGACGGTGGCCCGTGCCGCCCAGGATGAGGTGGAGAATGTGAAAAAAGAGATGCAGGACAGATTGAAAGCCGCTCAGGATACTGCTAGTCAGCAGGTTGGACACACACACACGCGCACACACACACACACACACACACAAACAAACACACTCCCTCTGCCTGATGTATCCATAGTTTGCTTGTCTTACACGTCCCTATCCTCATGTATGTGCACGAGTAGGAGAAGGCTCAGTTAGAGCAGCTTCAAGCTCTACAAGCCGAGCTCATGTCCAGCAGATCTGAGCTAGAGACCCTGAAGAGTACCGTCACCTCCTCCCAACAGGTGGGACCTCACCTTCTACCCATCATTCTCTTCCTCTTCACCTCTGTCACGAAACCATCTCCATTCCTTGTCCTAATACTTTATAAAGGGTCATGAACTGCATTCTTTTTTTATTTTATAATGTTCTCTGAGGTCCACTTATAATGTTAGCAAGAACTATACATCAAAAAACACTATCCACCTTATTTTTCAACGCGGAAGTAAGCCTATGGGCGAGACTTCTGGTTCATTAGCCGCTGTAGGGAAAAAAATGAGAAGAATAACTACATGCAGTAAACGGTAAAACTGATATTTGCAATATGAAGCAGCAAAATGAGCAGTTTTGTACAGTTAAAATAGCTGGAAGTGAATGAGACCGGATGCAAGACCCATAAAATGTACAAATGGCCGTGCCCAATTTTACAGGAAGAATAAGGTGGATAATTTAAAATTACTAGGCTATTTAACTGATAGCTAGGATTGGCTAACAATTTTGCATATTAAAATAATAGATAGACACTGCTGTGATGTTCTTTGAAAACAATATGTGTCATTGTGGTCAAACATCAAACAATCTGTAACAGACAAAGCAATAGTGAGGCATGGCAAAAACATTATTACTCACACTTGTGAGTTGGGACATTACCCGATCCTTGAGCAATTCCAAGTGCGAAACCATTTCAAACACAATAAACATGTTTTATACAGACCTCTTATTAGCTAGCTGTACATAATCCTTGGATGAATCTCTATCGTTTTCTTGCTTGAGTAATCCTGTGTTTGTGCCTCTCTCGTATTTACTCGCCGCCTCCTATGTGTGTGAATTGGTGGGCGGGGCTAAAGAGGCAACGATGTAGAAGTAGGCGTTGATCTTTTGTCTCACTATGACATCATATTGAGATGAAATATGAAACGAACCGCCGTTTTGGCAGCTTGGTTTCAACAAAGGCTGTTTTTGGACTAACATGAAAGTTTTAAGTTATGAAATTTACACAATGTTTTTGTAGTACAATTATCTCTTATGTTCAAAAGATGAAGTTCATCAATCTGTTGTAGACGAATCTTCACGCTCTTCCATACATCCCTGTTCAGCTCTCAGCCCAGCCACAGGATCCATGCATCACTGTCTCTGCTGTTAGTCTAGAGCAGGTGGACATGGTGATTCTGTGTAGGGTGCTGAATTACCTAAGTTAATGTGTCCAGACTGCATGTAGGAGTTGATATGTCACCCCTCCTCCCCTCCATCCCACTTCGTTCTGTCACCTGCACACCTACCTCCAGCAGCTGACTCAACTCAAGACAGCTGTCCTCAAAACACTGACACAGTTAACATCTATAGCGTGACTGTATCAGTTGTATCAGTGTTGCAGCCTTGCAGGGATGTTTTTTGTAGATCAAAACCCGGAAACGAAGTTGCATTTTAGCACTTGCAGTTCTGTCGTGCCGAAGTCAGTGGGTTTTTGGTTAAATGCCTGAAATAAGGTCTGTGGTTAACACAAGCTCAAGACATTTTTATGTTTTGTTCTATGGCATACAATACATCAGTACATACCCTTGTGTTTTTTTTTTAAAGCTTTTACTTGCCTGTTGCTTTAAAGTGGCTAAATGGGACTACTAAGATTGTCAGACATTAAATATAATCATTCCAAACAAAATTAATGTTTAATGGCGAGTGACGGTGAAGTCTTGCGACTGTGGTGTAGTTTGTTTATATCCTGCGTCTAACTTTTTACTTTTGGAGATTGTATCTAGGCTTCAAAATTGGGTTTTTGTTGAGGAAACCAGATTGAGATGCTAATTCTGGGTTGGCCTACAAAATTATACCAGCACTGCAGCGCTGTAATGGTATGGCAAATAATTTGTTGGTATTTGAATACACCCCAAAATGTTACAATTTGGCACATAACTTGATAAAGTTTGTCAAAACAAATATCCGATTTATCCTAAATATCCAATGTAAAGGGATAGTTTACCTAAAAATAAACATTTGTCATCAGTTTCTTACTCGCATGTCGTTCCAAACCACTTATTATTCTCCAATTATTTTCCAATTGTTTTAAATAATTTCTGTGAAAAATAACCATATATATATATATATATATATATATATATATATATATATATATATATATATATATATATATATATATATAAACAATTTAAACAAATTCCTATTTCCATTTAACTGTGCTTTTTAAAAAAAAAAAATAAAATAAAATAAAATGCTTAAATTATGGAAATAACAAAAAACAGTATATACAGTTATTATTGAAGAAAGAAAGATTAAATGAATAGCGTTGAAATAAAGTTAGGAATGAAAGTAAAAAATGAACGTCTCTTTCTCGCTTTTTTAATGTCTATCCCTCATTCTCTCTTTCTATTTTAGTATTATATATTATTAGTATTTTAAATATAGCTTTTATTTGTGTATTTTCAGTTGTCGTTTTAATATTGTTTTAATAGTTATATTTTATTTAAGCTTTTTCAATTAGTAAACATAATGAACTCAATTCAATTGATTTTTAGCAGTTTTAGTAACATCACTGTTTCTCATGATTTTTGTTTTCTCCAGAAAATGTCACATTAAATCTTGTAATTGATATAACTTTATTCACTCTCTTCGTATAGTCAAAAGAGCAGCTCAGTACTCAGCTGTCTGCTCTGGAGGCTGAGAAGACGGGACTTATGGAGACTGTATCTCAGAAGGAAGCGGAGCTAGCCAGTTTAGGGGTGGAGTTAGAGCGTGTGCAAAGCAGTCTAACCAATGAGAGGGAGAGTGGTGTGAAATCCGCTGAGGCCCTGCAAAACCAACTCAATGAGAAGGTGGAATATTCTGTGTTTACTGTTGATTTTAGTTGCCTTGTTACAGTAATGGCTTTGTATGAGTTCAGATTCGTTATACCAGAAGACATATGCTGTAAATATGGCAAACATGGAGTCTAAAATGCCTGTTTTCATTGTCTTTTTATCTGTAGGAGAGTCGTGAGCAGGCTCTGGAGAGCGAACTGGTCTCTCTGCGCTGGGCGGCACTGCGGGCAGCACTAGAGGAGGCAGGGAGGATCGTACAGGACAGCTTGAATCAGCTAGACGACCCCGCACACATCAGCTGCACCAGTTCAGCCGGTCAGTGACCAGCTCAAATTACCTTAAACCTTCCCACTGATTATACCACAAAGCAGGAATTGCCCTATGAGAGCGTAATAAATATTAAAAGACCTTCTTGTGCGTGTAGATTACCTGGTGTCCAGGTGCCAGGTGGCTCTGGATTGCGTGGAGAGACTGCAGTCGG
This sequence comes from Tor tambroides, assembly GCA_021397915.2. Classification (NCBI taxonomy): domain Eukaryota; kingdom Metazoa; phylum Chordata; class Actinopteri; order Cypriniformes; family Cyprinidae; genus Tor; species Tor tambroides. The sequence continues at coordinate 19,919 of JAFVLL020016741.1, forward strand.
CCAGAAACGGCTTTGTATCAGATAACACAGGTGAATTATATGTACACACGCGCACACACACACACACTCTTTTCCCTACTTAACCAGCATTCATCAATGTACCATTCACTTCAGCAGGGTTGCGAAAGTTACAAGATAGCTTTACAAGTTACACACCATTTAAAGTAGTAAAAGAACAGTAATGCTACTCTCTTGAAAACATGGTTAGCTTAATTGAAGCTGTATTTGTAATGTATTCTGATGACAAAGCTGAATTTTCAGCATCGTGATTACAGCATTTATTATTGTTATCAATATTAAAAACTATTGTGATGTTTAATATTTTAGTGGAATTCTTGATTTGACACATTAAGTGGATGAATGACACTATTCTTCAGGATACTTTGTTGAATAAAAATTTCAGAAAATCTTTGAAATGACTGTACTTGAGACAAAGGGAAAGCATTCTGTCAGGCTGTTGTTTTGGCTCGTTTGCTAGTAAGGCTGCACAATAAATTGTGACACATCCATGGTGAAGTGATTTGTCATGCTGCAATGCTAACTGTTGGAAAAATTGTCCCAGTACTAAAAAATCAACACAATTTTAAAGGCAGCTGAGATACTTTCACACTATTGAAAACTTTTATTACTCCATCACTGTTCTGCAATGAAAATGCACAAGCTCTAAAAAAAAAAATCTACTAATAATATAACTTAAAAAAAACATTACCAAAAATGATTCACCATGAATGCATTCAGACTTTATTTAATCACTTTTGTTGAGATAAGAGGCACTCATATGATCATGTTGAAACAGTTTCTCACTGATTTTCCTGTATGTGTGTGATAGATGTGTCTGGACTGGTGCGGGCAGTGACTCAGTTCGCTCACCTGGTGGGCGATGTCATTGTGCAGGGCAGCGCCACCTCCCACATGGTGCCAGTGGAGCAAGCTGACGGTGAGCATGAGATTTCAATCTCCCGAAACGTATTCAAAAGAACTGATATATTATCGTATCAGCACAGCTGATGCACCTCTGTGTAAATACCTCAAGACACATTCATTGACGCATATACACCATATCGACCAATCAGCATCCAGAACTAGAACTATCCATTTGATATAGGCAGCATAAATGTCTATTATTAAACTGCTAAATATTTCACAACACCACTATATCCACATATAGAGAGACGTCCAAGACTTTCTGTTTGAGTTGGTCTCCACACATCATGAAAGTTATTAGTGTCACTGTGGCTCTGTTAATAACTCCGTCGCCGGAGGTCTGGTGGTTTCGGTAGAGCTGCTTTAAAGGAGCATGATATAACTCAAAACAGCTAATGTGCATTCCCACGCGCACGAGCGATCACGTCACAGGAAATGTGTGTCTGCCCGAGCGTATGTGGAGTGTCTGCAGGTGACAGATGGCTTGTCTGACTGCTCTCTGCTTTCTGTCTTTGCCTTTGTCTGTCTGTGGGCAGCATTGGCAGACAACGTGAAGGCGTGTGGCGCGGAGGCCCTGGCGTTGCTCTGCCAGCTCAAGGAGCAGGAGTCAATGGGGACGGCAGACTGCAGCCGGCTGAGGGCGGCACTGGATACCGTGATGGCCTTGGGCGAGGTGAGAGACAGTCCTCGTTTTAGTATAGAGAGAAACATTTTTATTTATTTTTTCACTGAGTCATTTAAATTAGGCCAAAACTAGTATGGGTTACTTTTTTGTGTACTGCATACTGTATGCGATATACTGTGTACTAGCCAGTGTTATTTTATTATTATATTATATTATATTATATTATATTAGTATTATTGTAGTATTTGTTCATATTTTGAATTGGTTTTTAGTATACTTTTATTTTAAGGTGTCCTTGTTACAGTGTAATTATACATTTAAGTACTCAGTAGTTGTAATTAACTACGTATATGGTTAGGGTTAGGATGAGGGTTTGTTTTAGGGTTAGTTGCATGTAATTATGCATAATTTATTGTTGTTACTATTGTAAGTACATGTAATATCTAACAAGGTTATAGTCAGTGTTATCAGCTTTGGGACCATATTACTATCAGTTTGCGGCAGCGCAAACCCTTTTTTGACGTTAAAAAAAACTACTGTCAGGATTTACTATAGACACGCAGTGAGAAATTAGCGCTGAAAAGGCTTGGACACATTTATTTCCGCAACTATGCATTTGTAGGAGTTTCCCTTTCAATCTGTAAATTTATGGGAGGAGAGTATTTAAATGAATCACACAACACAATTTACTAAGATTTGCGCTTGTCAATTCACTGGTATTTGCGGCATTATTTAGCGGCCAAAAAAGCATGTCTTAAAGCAGGTGGTAATTTGCGCTGCTCTTGGTAGATTGCGCTGTTCATTATGGAAATTAGATGTTGCGTTTTCTTTAATGTGTGCATTGTTAGTAAATCACCCATAGAATTTTCCCCTCCCATCGGCGCTTTTATGAAATTACGCTCTTAACATTAATTTGTCCTGTTTAGTAAATCTGGCCTTTTATTTTAGTTTTAGCAATTGTATGTGCATTTGTCATTCTCTCTTATTATTATTATTATTATTATTATTATTATTATTTTTTTTTTTTTAAATATTTCTATTTATTTTTTCTATTTAGTTTTATTAGCAATTTTAGTACTTTTTATTACAATTATTCGACAGTGCAACTTTTCTCATTTTCATTCATTTGTTCAACTAATATTACATATTTAATTTAATTTAATTTAATTTAATTTTTCATTTATTTTATTTGAATTATTTCCGTTAACGAAAACAATTTGTAACAGTTTTAGTCAACAATCCGATCAAATGTCTCAAGAAGGAGGGTTATAAAAACTTGCAATTGATATTCAGATTGATTTTTCACATTGAAATCAAAGGTTAAGGCTAATATGTCTTAATATTTGGCACTCCAATCAATTAAGAGTCAAGAAAGAAATTTTAATATCAGATAATTATTGGCCATGCTGCAGATGAAAGATCTAGCATATTGCATTGTGCGATACTGTAGTCCACAGAGTGTGCTTTGGTTATATGCCTCACATTTTAGCATTCAGTATGTATCATGCAGATATTCCATGAGTATGCATATTATATAAATATGACACAGAAATAAATGTAGTATGCTATTTTGTTTTGTTTGAGCAGAAGTTGCGTCCTCGGGGTCTAGAACTGCAGCAAGGTGAGCTGGGAGATCTGGTGGAGCAGGAGATGGCAGCAACATCGGCAGCTGTGGAGTCAGCCGCCGCCAGGATTGAGGTAATCAGACGGCTCCCTACTCTCCCTGTCCTACAGACAGATGCTTAATAAAACATGAAGCGCTCCAATCTACTCCTAATGTTTTTCCCCTTTGCTCTCAAACAGGAAATGCTCAATAAGTCCAGGGCGGTTGACACTGGAATCAAAATGGAAGTCAATGAAAGGTCAGGTTGACCAAGTCATGTGTTATTCATATAAATAATGATTTTACGGTTATAGCCACAAAAGCAGTTTTACAGATTTTATTTGGTTGATGTTCCTCAGTGGATTTGGGTATTCAGTGATCAGAATGTCTCCATGCTGAGCTTATTTCACTTGGATAGCGCTGCACGTTCACATTCAACCAGACGCATTAGCAGACCCACCCTGGTGCATAGGAAACAGGCCTGGGAGTGTTTAAATGTTGCTCTCTCTCGCCTCCTGCAGGATCTTGGCATCCTGCACAGATCTCATGCAGGCCATCAAAGTGCTGGTGCTGTCCTCCAAAGACCTGCAGAGGGACATCGTGGAGAGCGGCAGGGTGAGTCAACGCATCTAACACTTTAGGAAAACTCGAGCTTACAATGACAGAAACAGTTGTTAATGAAGGTGCTGCTGTGTTCACAGGGGGCCGCATCTATGAAGGAGTTCTACGCCAAGAATTCCCGATGGACCGAAGGTCTCATTTCCGCCTCCAAGGCCGTGGGCTGGGGTGCCACCATGCTGGTGTGAGTATGTTAGACAGTGAGAAAATAAAAATGTTAAGAGGATGCTGTGACATAGTGATTAAATATCTCAGTAGGTAACAGAAAGCTTGTAGGTTTTTAGGACCCTATAAAATCAGTTTTATTTTTCCATTGTATTTTATTTATTTCTATTTATTTATTTTTTATGAATTCTGTGAAAACTTGTAATCAATTGAAAATACAAAAATTCGTATACAACAAAACATTGCATTTTTATTTTTTGACATATGAAGTGCTACACAAAAAATGTTTACTGTATAAATTGTATTATTGTTATTTTTACTTAGTACATTTTACAGTAGAAATAAAAACGGAGCCAACGGAGATCGTGTACAGCTCTACTTTTGATTTATTCAGCCAAAAGTTGTCTAATTCTGTGACATTTCACATTATTCTGTAAATTCCATTTTAATGACTGGATTTTGCAATTCTGGAATCGGTGTGTTCCACATTGCGTAAATCATTGGGCCCGCTATGGTTTGTATCCTACACTAATTGATCTATGAACTATCACCATTGTGCTACCTCCAGTAAAGTTTTTTTTTTTTTTTTTCTTCCTGCAGTGATGCAGCTGATCAGGTGGTGCAAGGCAAGGGCAAGTTTGAGGAGCTGATGGTGTGTTCGCATGAGATCGCCGCCAGCACGGCTCAGCTGGTCGCAGCTTCTAAGGTACAACAGCAAATTGCCAGCAACATTTGCACTTAAATGAACTTTAAAGCAGTATAATGACAGTAATCTATTTTATCTCTTTAGGTCAAAGCAGACAAGGACAGTCCAAACCTTTCCCGTCTCCAGCACGCCTCCAAAGGGGTCACCCAGGCCACAGCGGGGGTCGTGGCATCAACCAAGTCCGGCAAATCTCAGATCGAGGACACAGGTGAGGTTTTGTTGGACACATACAGCACATCCTCTTGACTCAACAATCTCAGACATGTTTAGCTGTGATGCTCATTTGGGAAATTCAGGTTTGAATCTGGCTTGCAACACTTCCCCCATAATTTCTTGTCATTTTTCCATTATTCATTAAATAAGAGCCAGAAGAAAGCAGTAACAGTGGCAGCAGCAGCCTCAATTTATTTCTCATTGACCTCCACAGTCTCATTGCCCCATTTCACATTTAACTATAGCTATGAAAACTGGTTTACAGTGCCCTCCAGAGATAGAGGAATGAGCAAGTCTACACAGTCAGGCTGTCCTCCACACAAGCTCTTGTGCTGACACTCTTCTCTGGAGGCAAAGGCATTTAAACAACACTGACCAGTCACATGGTGTCGGTGACATTGTGTTTCCTTTTATATCCAGACCAGCAGCAGATATTGTGAATGTTTTAGCAGCAGCTAGTAAATACAGACACTTTTGATTCATTGATGGAGAATGGAGAATCAGTGAGAAGAAAAAAATATATATATATATGTGTGTGTGTGTGTATGTATGTGTGTGTGTGTATATATATATATATATATATATATATATATATTATATAATTGCATCCAAAATAAGTTTTGGTTTACATAATGTATGTGCACACTGTGTATATTTATTATGTGTGTATAAATACAAACACATGCATGTATATATTTAAGAAAAATGTTATGTTTATATATTAAACACATTTATATATAATGTAAAATATCAGAATATAAATATAAATGTATATACATGTAAATATTTTAAAAATATATACTTTATATGTTTATATATACATAATAAATATACACAGTACACACTCATATATTATGTAAACAAAACCCTTTATTTTTGATGCGATTTAATCGCAATTAATCGTTTGACAGCATTAATATAAAATAAAAGCTTGATGATTTTAGCTTTGAAAATGTTGAAAAGTCATATAAAAATAAGTAAAAAACAAAAAACAATGAAAACGTAAATATTAGCATAGTATTTTCTGCGTATACTATAAAGTAAATGTATTTTTATTTACTTTTTATTTTAAAATATAATAGTATCACATTTTATTATTTTGTTTATTATTTTTTTTTTAAATAAACTATCCAAATAAAGTGTAATAAAATTATTATCGCTGTTATTAATTATTTTATTTACCGAGTTTATAGTTATATAAAATGTGTGTCTCATAGCCTGGTGAAATCTTGATTTGTTTCCAAAAATTGAAAGACATTTTCATTTTTAAAAGAATTTTATTGGACAAAAACACCTGCAAACAAGAAAAACACCTCAATAGCCTGAAAGCTTTTAGACATGAACTAAAAGCCATACAGTTTCAGTTTTGGTAAGTAATGCTGAATTCTCTCTTTCTTTCAGAAACGATGGACTTTTCTGCAACGACACTCACTCAGATCAAGAGGCAAGAGATGGACGCACAGGTGAGAGTTTGTTAACTTGTTTCTCATGTCTTCATGGAAGTATGTAAACAAATCTGAGCGTTTAACACATCCCAGGTGCTGGTGCTGGAGCTGGAGACTCGGCTGCAGAAAGAGCGGGAGCGACTGGGTGAACTGAGGAAGAAGCATTATGAGCTCGCTGGCGTCGCAGAGGGCTGGGGAGGAGAGGAAGAGGGTAAGACCCCTAGTAAAACCACAAACATCTGTCTGTCAACAACAACACAATACAGTCTGACCATCAGCCAAAACTGCTTTCTCCTCAAAAATCATTCCAGAATTCCCTAGTGAACAGAGTGGATTGAGAGTGGATTTTTTTTTTTTTAACAAGCTAATTAGTGGTGCAAAGGGTGTGTCGTGTTTGCTTGTACATAATTCACTCTTTCTTTCTGTGTTTGTCCGCAGGAACGGGTTGAGACTCGCCGCGTTCTGTGCAGCAGCCCTACAGATGGAGCGCTTGACGTCTTTATATACACACTATCTTTCCCTTCTCCCTTTATATTGTACTTTTTAACTCTTTGATTCCTTTATTGTACATTAAAGCCAAATAAAAGGTGCTTTTTTTCTAACCTGCTCCCTCCCCTGCCCGGTCTGGAGATGTGAGGAGTGTGAAGATATTGCGCGATCGAAGGGGAGGGAGAGGAAGGAAGTGGATGGCACACCACCTAGTGGACAGAGAGAGAAGTGCAGGCTCGCTGAACTGTCTTGAGTATTTCATGTCCTCTTCCTCCTTATACGGAACGGAGAATCTTCCCCAAGTAGAACAATCCCGTCTCCCCGTGAAACATCCCATGATGCATTGCACAAGGGTGAGTCACCCCATTTTGCAGGAAATGACACTCTGCTGTGATTCTTCCAGACTCAACTTTTACAAACAGCAGCAGTGTGCGACTTCCACCTCTTAAACGCATTCCTTAGCGTCGCGTAGGATCGCCCTCGTCTGGGTCCGTCCTTCCCTAGTCCTCTAGCAGTGGTCACTGGACTAAAAAGAGTAATAGATGGTCACTGGACTAAAAAGAGTAATAGATGATGACCTACTGTGGACTAACACCTGATGAAAACACTAGCAAACTCAACCGAGACTCACTTTTTCTGTATTTAGTATTTTTTATGTTAAGCTTTCCTTCGATTATGTTCCCGAGGCATTAATTTTATAGGAAAACCCTTAATAGATTTAATCCACTGGCTTTTTACTGTTCCACCATGTTGACTTATAGGGACAAACTGCGAAATAGCTCATCTAAGGTATGATATTGTCCTGATGCGTTTCACCAGTTTCAAGTCCATGACTGAATATGAACTGACTGTTTTTGTGAGACCTCGCGTCGGGCTAGAGCTCATCGTTTTTGTTTTATAGCTCTATTTAGGTCATAGTTTTTTCAGCACAGATAGATATGTATTAGTAACAGTCCCTCAAATGGTCCCGTACGGTTTACGCACTGTTAATACGACAGTATCTGTTTATTCCTGTTGTCTTCTTCCAGCTCCACATACGCGCACCCCTTCACACTGAGGCGAAGAGAGACGTCCGTGCCTTCCAAAAGGGAAAAAGGGTCATATTCCCTCACAAAGACCTTTAAAATCGTGATCTGAGTAGCATTAGGACAGTGTTTTAAATTTGTAGTTTGGTGTTACGAACTGAGATCATGAAATCAGTAGAGTGTGGTGTGAGAACCGATGTAGCCATCCCTGTGTTCAACTCTGGTGTGTTTCCTTTGGAATTTTGAGCTTCCCTTTTTAAACTGGATATTTGAAAGAAAAAGAAAATGTACGGAGCCCCTAAGGGAACATGGTGATGGAAAAAATATGAGATTGGATGAAAAATTACATTTCACTGTTCTCTCGTAAAAGGGTTAAATTCTCCTGGGAAACTGCCTTCGCTCGCAAATCTTTTGCTTTCACTCAAAAAAGCACAGAAATATAGTTTTTCCTTCTACCTTGTATTGTTTCCATCACAACACAAATACAAAAGTTTCTCTAGGAAATGCAAAAGTTTTGCGAGAGAATGCAGAGCTTCTCATGGGAACCTAAAAGTTTTGTGAGGAAGCGCTAAGTTTCTCTAGGAAACAAAAATTTTGCAAGAAGTTTTGCAAGCGAACAGTTTCTTGAGGAGCAAAGGTTTTGCAATTGATAGCTAATATATTGAAGGAACGCAAATGCAAAGTTTCTTGAGAAAAACGCAAACGGTTTGCCAGGAAGTGCAAAATTTCTCTTGGAAACGCAAAAAATTTTGCAAGACAAGTTTTGCAAGCGAACACAAAGTTTCTTGGGGAACACAGGTTTTGATATTGAATGCAAATATATTGAGTGAACGCAAAAATTTTGTGAGCGAATGCAGAGTTTCTTGAGAAAAATGCAAATGTTTTGCGAGCAAACAGAGTTTCTTAGGGAAGGCAGATGTTTTGAGAGCGAACGCAAATATATTGTAAAAAAACAATTTCCTCCCATCTTTTTTCCATCACTCTTTCTTTTTAGGAGCTCTGTAAAATGGGTCAAAATTCATTTTAAAAATATTTTGCTTAAAAAAAAATTAAGTCTCTTAGAATTGTATATATTTCTCATTATATACAGTACAAATATTACCATGATGTATAGCTACTTACAAGTGTACTTTACAATTTAAATCCTATAGTAACACACATGAATTTAAGGGAGAATTGTTTATATATATATAAGGGCTTAATTTTCTTTACGCAAAATAGAATTCATGTTTTGGGTTTTTTTTTATTTTTTATACATTTCCTGACTTTTTTCATGAAATTAACACAAAATGGAGATGCGTGAAGAATGTTAAGTTAAATATATTGGGTTCAAGAGGTCTGTCCACTTCTGTCAAAGCAATGTAGACCACATAGCCTTGTAGACCACCACTGTCTGCCAGCAGCACAGCTCTCACCAGGGCTCACAGGGACTTGCAGTCTTGTAGTCATCTACAAACCAGGGTTACCTCAACTTCTCCACAAACTACCAGTTAGTAACTACAAAAGAGGATTGAGTTTAAGGGTCCTGTAGACTCAATATGAACATGCGTTGGCTAAATCATGAGTGCGTGTGTGTGTGTTCTTTAATACTAATATAACGTGTGTGTGTGTTTGGGTGGATGCTGTGTGATTGAGATATGATATATACTGTATATCCCTTATGTTGTTATGTCTTAATACCCTCATATTGTTTCACTCGTTGCACTGCTTTGGCTGTTATGTTAAGTTGCGACACTGGGTATTTAATTTCCGTTTTTTGGAGTGTCATCATCTCCTCCGGTAATGGTTTATCTCACCGTTTAGATTCGGTTGTCTAGTCTTACCAGCTCAGCCAGCCTCTAAACTGCCTCTCACTTTTGTTAATGGAGAAAAAAACAAGACTGCTCAGTAACATTTTGGAGAATATCTTTGTATGATATTTACTAAAACTATGTGTGTGGGTTTGTTTTATTTTTCAGTTTTTAAATAAATATTTCACTCATTGATATAATCACTGTTTTGTCTTGATTCCGCTCATGTAGACTTTTGTGTTACGTCATAATAATTGATATTACAGTCTGCATTGTTGAGGTTTTTGGAAGCCAGAGGGAAAAATCTTGACGCAAGCTTGTGTAATTATTCAGATTAAGCAACCGGTGAGTTATTCTGTTACATAAAATGATTTGTTCAAGCAATAAAAACAATGACTGAATCTGCTGACATGTTGAAGATTATCCCACCAGGTGTCACTAAATATTACAGCATGAGTTCATACAGGTGAGAGAAGCTTATCTTGTGTTTGTCTAGTCTGAAGCTACATTATAACACTTTCTTTGACACCGGATTTACTGTTTCCACTCTCATATGGGAATAAACAATCAGAGCAGCAGCTAAAAACAGAACAAATAATAGATACAAATGTAGTTGTTTGTTCCATTTCTAGCTACATAAAAACACATACATATCTATCGTACATCTTTGTTCCTTAATAGAACATAAACCTAAATGGTACATATTAGTTTTTTTTTTTGTTTTTTTTTTAAATGTACTTTTGAAAGGGAACCGCCTCAATGACAGTTTTGTACATTGCCCTCATTAATCAACAGAAACAGGACTGTGAATGAGCCCAATATTTCATCTGTTGTCCCTGACCAGTTATTAAAAAGGCTAACTAAAGTTAGAATAAATCACATATATGACATGATTTATTAAATTAATTTAGACCATTCCAATACATTTGGAGAATATATTGGCACATTCAGGTGAATGCATAAACATAGGAAAAAAATCTTTGCAGTTATCAATGACACACCAGATCAAGTCGAAGGGAGTTTGTTACAGTTAAGTTTATTTCATGAAGTTAGGAAGTTATAGAGAGAGTACAAACATGTTTTTAGTTGTACATAGTATATTGTGTAGTTTAACCTACTGTAAAATGTCTCTAAATTATAGACTATAAAATATTTAGATTTCCAACCACCAAAGGGCATCACTGACTGACAGCCGAAACCTTGACCTCATGACCTCGTTTGCAGCATTTACTTTGGACGCTATTTGTTTAATGTTTATGGTCTTTTCGCCTAGGATAAGCCATATTTAGAAATTGTTGATGTAATGTCTACTGCATACTGCCTACCCCAACCAAAATTAAATACATATTTAACGAACCCATATCTGGGATTACTTGCTGAAATTGATTTCAATACAATGAATATAACAATACAATATTGCATTATAATTAATATTCAAGATTTACAATGCAATCTTGCTCGGAGTGACATGCTTGGAAATTAAGTTCTGTTAAGTTGTGAAGCGCGTAAATTTGATTAGCTGATGTTTTAATTGCCCAAGGTCCACATCATGTTTTTTTTTACTAGCGTGACAATTTGCATAGGAATTAGGTCTTTGAATGAATCTTTGACGTTAAAGTGTTCATTTGCGATCTGATGTTCGCTACTGTAACAAAGATTAGCTTTACACGCGCTCACTTTTAAGCGGGGAAAACGCCCGACTTTAAATAAATAACGTTAACCCTTCACGTTCTGAGGACGTTTGCGTTGTACGTATGTACAAGGAAACTTCAGATACAGATTCCTGACTGGTTAGGTAAAGTTTACTCATGAAAGACGATTTCTTAATCATACAATAGAATGAGTGGCGTTACTTATGACGTCTTAACATGAAGCCACAAGCAGTAAATACACTCACCGTTCTAAAATAGAATCTTCGCTTATCCAGATTAAAGTAAAAACGACGGTTTGTGCTACAAAGTGTCGATTAAGAGAAAGGAGAGGACAAGAGAGTTGAGTACAAGCAACTATTGAGTAAATGTAGCTATTTAAAAATCGCCCAGTGCAATAGTTAAGCTGAATCTAGTAGTGCAATGCAGTGTGTACACTTCAGACAACTACCTGACTTCAGTCAGCTTGCCTTTAGCCAACGCTCAGGGCAGGTTTTCTTTGGCCTAACTGCTGCTTTTGGTTGGAATGGTGGGTTAACTTTGCACTGTGGGTACACTAACCCATCATCCTTCATTGATGAACTGATCGCAACCTTCCAGAAGATGAGTTTCAGTAATGGGACTCAAGAATTTGGAGCAGAATCAGTTTCATATTCTAAATGCCAGGGTCAAACCCCAGCTTTCGGACAGACCCCTGTTCATTATCGAGCCCCAACCTTCTGTAAGACCCCTGCTCGCGGTCAGACCTGCACATTTGGGCAGACCTCTGCTCACGGTCGAACCCCAAACTTCTGGAAGACCCCTGCTTCCAGTCAGGTCTCAGGTTTTGGACAGACCCCTGCTCACATTTGGAACCCAGCTTTTGGGAAGACACCTGCCTTTGGTCAGACCTCAGCTTTTGGGCAGACTGATGGGCACGGTCGAACCCCAGTGGGTGCTTATACTGGCCAACCATCATCATCCATAGATAAACTAACTGCAGCCTTCCAGAGAATAAGTTTGAGTGTCACGAACTGCTCCTGCAAGCGCCCTGCTACTGCCTTATGCAGACTGGTAGGTACAGTTAAGCCACAGTCCTGAGCATAACTAGCGTTAAAGTATTTGTTTTAAATATACTGTTCAATCTAATCCATTGAATCACTCTTTGTGTTCTTTAAAAGGGAATGGATACAGATGATACTCTGAAGACGTCAAGGCGTTGCAAAAGACCCAGACGCTTCTAGTTCATCTCCATGGCTTTTGTTAATGTCTAATAAAAGAATGTATATGATATTCATTTGTGATATCCATTTCATGGATTCATGTTCATTTAATTATGACAGTTTCTAAGGTGTATTCTGTGCTATCTCTCTCTCTCTCTCTCTCTCTCTCTCTATATCTATCTATCTATCTATCTATCTATCTATCATATATCATATATCATGTATCACTCCGTTTCCCGTAGCAAGCGTCTCACACACACACAAAGATTTAATACAATTAGGTGTTAAATCACCAATTTACATACAGGATTTTAATTATTAATTTAACTATGAAAGGTCAAATGAGCATGATAGAGGTGAGAGGACAGATCAATATAAATTGAATGAAAAAAGATATCCATGATAGACTGCATCTCTTCTAATGATTCTGCTTTCCTTATTGGCTGTGTGCTCAAATAGGAATAATTATGTATTAACACACTTAAAAAAAAACATAGCATGTATCAACCAGATATGCTTGATAGCTCAAACAAACTGAAACAATTCCTATTATCTTAACTAACAAAGATTACAAACGTGTAATTAAATCCCAAATTTTGATCATAATGAGGCATCTTAGAACACTGTCTTAAAATGTATAGTTAATCTTTATTTAACAGTTGTATTTGCATGCAAGATTGTTTACTGAAAAGTTTAATACAGATTTTATGTAATAATGTGGGGCATGTTTTAACACTAAATAATCATTGGAGTAAAAATTGTGACAGCTAGGCCTGGTCTCTCCTATAATAATAATAACGTCAGTGCTGTAGTCACCTGTTCTTCTTTTTAAATTTGATCAATTATTTCCTGTTCATGTTTACAGTAGCATCCAAACATAATGGTCTTTGCATTCAAGACATTTGGCAGATGCTCTTAAAAGTAAAAGGAATTTTATGTTTCTGCAGTATAGTGACTGCAGTAATTTGCTGTCCTAATGGCCTGTCAGACAGCTACAGACTGTAGATTTGATCTTACATGGTTTATTCAAGTTGCTGTCCACAAATTACTGACATATGCAGTCTTTCCTAAATAATCACTGCCTTTTGATAATCATTTGAAATAAATACAACAGATACAAATACAAGTTTCTTTAATGAAAATTTAGAAAAAAATAATTTTACCTCTTTCAAAACAATACGTTTTCTCTCAGGTACAATATATACATTTATTGTGCATATACTGATAACACTGAGCCATAATGACACATTGTGAGGAAATCATGCCATCTATTGGACAGTATTGGTAGTGCGTTATGTATTGTAATTGTATTGTACTAAGTGTTCAAGTCTTTCTTTTTTAGAATGCCATCATGGCTGATATGAACAAGAGACGGCTTAGTGTTGATGCTCTGATAGGAATCAGTTTTCTATCTATCTACACTATCTATCTACACTATATTGCCAAAAGTATTGGGTCGCCCCCTTCTAATGAACAGGTTTGACTACTTTAGTAATTTCCATGAGTATAAATCTTAATGTTTAAGCATATAATGATATTCTAGGAAATTGTGTGCTTCTAATTTTATAGCAAAAGTTTGGACAGGACCCTTTTCTATTCTAACATGACAATGCCTCTGTGTATAAGGCAAGGTTCAAAAAGAAAATGATTGATTCAGTCAGTGTGGAAGAACTTGACTGATCTGCATAAAACCAAGTCCTAATCCCAGTTTAACACCTCTGGTGTGACTGTAAATGCAGACCTTGAGCCAAAAACTCATCTATCTATCTATCTGACAGACGGACATAATATAATGATTACATCCATTGTGCAACAAACAAACTGAATTTTGTGTTTAATAGTTGAATAGTGTTTAATAATCTGTATAGAAATGTTTAAATGTGAGATGTACAGTAAAAGGGTTCTGACTCTATAATATCACAGCGCACTACACATACACTCTCAAAGGCCCTCAATGTAGACCACAGGAATAAATCAATCTGTATAATCTTAAACAAATGCAGAGATTACCACAATCCATAATCCACAGGGAAAATATAGTTCGGCCCTTTTTAATTCTATGCCTCCCAGTGAGCTTGTTTACAACAGACTTCAGTGAAGTAGCCTATATGGTGTAGTGGACACTGGTTTTGCTTCAGGACATAGATTTGACTTTAAGTGAAATTTTTAGATTCACTAATCTATGTTATTGAAATGAAACATAAGACTATCGTATCTCTTAGGTTCAAGATAAAATCCTGTTGAATGGCCACAATCAGATCACAGTGCATTAGTTTAACTGCAATATGCCACATGCTTGTCTCATGTCACTCTTGTGATTTCTCTGTTCACTGTGTCAATGCACCAGTCTGTGTGAGTCTGAGGCAGTCTCTGCTGCAGAGTTTTGACTCACTGAACAGCTCTGCTATTTTTAGCCTCTGCAGCTCACACTCCATCAGGTTACAGCGAGCCTTGCCTTCACCACGAAGGCTGAACACCGAACTGAGAAAGGATTGCTTATGGAAAGATGTTTGTGAATGTCGTCTGTGTTAAATGGGAAGGGTGGAGACACTCAAAACAGTCAACCTACCATAAAAATATCAGACTGTGCCAAGCTTTGGCATTTTAAAGGGATAGTTCACCCAAAAAGCATATTCTGTAATTATATATGCACCATCATACTGATCAACACAAAAAAGGCAAAACGAGAAGTTTTGAAGAATGTCCATGCTCCTCAGTTCCATATAATAAAAGTGGATGGGGATTGGGGCTGGCAAACTCTAAAAAGGACACCATAAGGCATAATAATAACTATGACTCATGTTATTCCAAGTCTTCTTAATACGATAGCTTTTCAGAGAAACATGCTGAAATTTAAGTTGGCGTTCACTGAAAATCTTGTTTGACAGGCACAGGTCACCACTCGCTTTCACTGTATGGAAAAGCTTGGAACTTCTCCTTTTGTGTTCCACTGAAGAAAGGTATTCCTATTTTTGGGTGAACTATCCCTTTAAGGGTTTGCTTTGCTTTTGCCCACAGTCTTATGTTGAGAGTAAACGTTACATAAAAGCGCTGCTGCTGGACGAAGAGGCAGATGCAGATGTGAGGTCATTGGCCAAAAAAAGACGGTTCTCCCTGAGGACTGCACTTTCACCAGCCAATAAACAGAACCCGATCCGCTCGGAGCGCCATCATTCCTTACTGCAGTCTGGTGTTTCAGGAACATGAGCTCTTGATGTTCTTTCTTTGATTTTCTGCTGAGTCATTACCTCCCGAGACACTTCATCCTAGGGCTGGATACAGCACCTCTGCTTCTGTGTGCTGCTCATATTCCTGCATTTATTCACTTCATTTATTCATCTAATGTTGGTCCATACCTGTGACTGTCTCTTTTCTGTGGAACACAAAAGGAGATATTTAACAGAATGTCTGAGTTGCTCTTTTCCATGCATTGAACATCAGTAAAAACAAACAAAACATTCAGCATTAAAATTGCATTAGTAGTTCACTTGTGCATATTTCAGTCAGGTTTTTCAGGTCCTCTGTTATACAGTAGCTTGGTGTGTGAAATTTAACCTGACCTTTGGGATTTTTCACTCTGACATTTGCATACGATTGTCGCATTTTGCCCCTAGTGGCAGCTGCACAGAACTTTCAAATTGGTCATGAAGCAGCCGTTGCCCTCTGCTTATTCACAATGTTAAAAACATGAACAATGAATGTATGAATATCTCCATGAAAACAAATGACCACCAATACTTCTAGGAGTAATTAATATAACTATTTCATTCTAACATGGTTCAGACAATTTTTCATAACAACCCATTTTATAGAAATAGTGTTTAAAAAATAATGTTTTAGTGGAAAAACATTGGTAATTCTCATTTCGCAATTCTAATTTTGCACATAGGCTTTCATCGTAGATATATATATATATATATATATATATATATATATATATATTAGTGCTGTCAAACGATTAATTAATCGCATCCAAAATAAAAGTTTTTGTTTACACAATATATGAGTGTTTACTGTGTTTATTTATTATGTATATATAAATACAAACACATGCATGTATATATTTAAGAAAAATATGTTATGTTTATATATTAAATATATATAAAATATAAAATATGATATAAATTTATAAAAATATTAACATGTAAATATTTTCAAAATATATACTGTGTGTGTGTGCATTTATATAAACATAATAAACACAGAACACATACATATATTATGTAAACAAAAACTTTTATTTTGGATGCGATTAATCGCGATTAATCGTTTGACAGCACTAATATATATATATACACATAGATGCCTCATTAGTAGCTGTTTATATAGGCCGCTATACGTAAGCCGCGCGCCATATTGGAACCGTAGTTATACGCATGTATGAATATTTATTTCTGCTATAGACTTCAACAGATGTTTCTGCTAAACTACCACAATACAAGAAACAAGCTTTTAGGTAACACAATATTAGTTTAGTTAGTTTATAGTTTAAAAACCTGTAATATTGAGCTAATACATATAAAAACACAACCAACACATTCTGACCTGTGAAAAGCTATCTTATTTCTTTGAGAATTTAAATCTCTGCAGTTTTTAAAACCAGCGGTTGAGCAATGTTGCGGCATCTTAAAAAAAACTTACTGTGACTGCATCTAGAAATGCCTCTAGACCTCACGTTCTGTGTAACGACCCCTTAATTAGATCATCTGCCAAAAAATATTTGTCATCCAAACCATGTTTTATGCCTGAGAAACAATTACCACACAAACAGTGCTACAGAATGACATGAGGTTGAGTACACGATGATAAATCTGACTCAACTATTTCTTTCAGTGTTTCACAATTACCCAGAAATGTTGTGGCTTGCATTCAACTCTCTTTATTTGCGACAGTATAACTTCCTTGCTCTGTTTAATCACTGTGCTAGACAAGACGTATGGCATTAAAGCTACTCTTGAACAAGCAAAAGGTCATCGGAGGACTCAGAACAGAGGATACAGTTATAAACCAGAGTTTATACGCACTCTGTGTGCTCTTCTTTGTATTTCCTGTCTACATGTTCATCCATCAACCACCAGAGAGCTGGGTAATCAACTGTAGGTGATATTATTCGCCCACACACTCAGCAGAGCACTACCCAACCCGACAGACCTTAAACAACCTCAGGCAGCGAGCTGTGTGAGATAAATGCGGGCCCAGACACTGAATGACACCAGCCCTTCACAGACACACAGTTGCACTGCCTCCTCCGCAACTTGAGGAGCGAGAGAGAGCCAGTTGCTAGGAGACGCAGCCCCCAGTGCAAACACAGAGCCATCTGTCTGTGTAAAGAGGAGACGTAGGGCAACTGAAAGGCTGGCATACTCCCTGGAACAACAGAGGAGTGGAAAGTAGCCACCATCTTGTATTTTAAGCTTGTCCATATTGAAATAATAGACTGTTTGTTAGGGTGAGCCCACATCTGGATTTTTACCTCATTTGCAGTGTTGAAGGTGGGACTGAAGTGTCTTTGAAAATCAAGCTGAGCCTGAATTTAAAGTGTTAAACTTTAGTTCGAAGACAAAACATACAAGGCTTTCAAGCAATATTTCACACAACATATCTAAGACCATTCCAAACTTGTAATATAGTCTTTCTTCTGTGGAACATAAAAGGAGAGGTTTAGCAGAATGTCCAAGCTGCTCTTTTCCATACAATGAAAATGAATTAAACCTGGGAAGCTCCACTCTCATTGTATGGAAAAGAGCAACTTGGGCAGGCTACATATCTCCATTTGTATTCCTCAAAAGAACAGTATTAGAGTAAGTAAATGCTGAAAGAATTTTAATTTAAAAGCACTTGATTCAGATCGGAACTTTGGAGCAGGTTGGCGAATGTTCATTGGAACTTCAAAACAAATATTATGAAGCATTTGATTTAGATCGGAACTTCAGAGCGGGTTCGCAAATCTTTTGATTTAGTTCGGGACTATGGAGAGTGTATCACAAATCATTTGATTCAGATCGGAACTTCAAAGAGCGTATTGCGAATCATTCGATTCAGATCAGAACTTCGGAGAGGGTTCGTGAATCTTTCGATTCAGATCGGAACTTTAAAAATTAAAAACAGCATGTAGTTATGATGAAAAGAGCCTACAAAAATAAAAACATCAGGCAAATTAATATTTCAGTTTTATTGACATTTTATATCAATGTTGATGGGAGTTCCAATAACATTATCCTCTCCTCATCCATTTATAAAATACACAACAGTTGAAACTTCTTACTGGAATACAAAAGTAGTAAAGTTTGGTGTCCAGACATAAAGCGCGATAATGCTCAGATAACAAATGCAACAATTTAATCCCTGACACAGATGAAAATCAGTTATGGTGAATAAATATGTTTATGCACATATATATTACCACGTCATTTAAACTCATTTAAAGTCAGTAAAACATGTCAAGAAGCTTGTTTTTCCACTATACACAATCCCACATGCTACCATTCTCTGTACCCAACCAAAAAAAAAAAAAAAAAAAGAAGAAGCCATTTTTGTTAAGTCAACTAATTTGCAGTTGGGTCTTTGGTGATTTTTGGAGACACTTAAGTGTCTTTTAGTTGTCTTGGGTACAGAGGAGCTATGATGAATTATGTTTTTATTTTAAAGAACCTAACAGATAGGCAGTGTACAGTTTCATCTTATGTCCTTATTCCCCAAAGAGGCCACTAACAAGCAAGAGCAGTCAGAACAAACGAACACCGTGACACAGCACAAACTGTTGGAACATGGAATACAGACACAAAGATGTCCAGATACAACACCTGTAAACTGCTATACACAAAGGTTTACATTCACTTAATTATGCCCATGTTTCATCCAGAATCGTAAGATGGTAATTTTATGCTGAAAGCATGACGGTAAACTTCACTTTACATTTCTTAGATGGTTTAAAGAAATAGTTTTTATTGTGAATTCTCATTCCTTTAAAGGAATACTCCACTCAAAAATGAAAGTTTGCTAAATTTACTCAACCTCAGACCATACAAGATGTATCTGAATTCGTTTCATCTGAACAGATTTTGGAGAAATTACATCACTTGCTCACCAATGGATCTTCTGCAGTGAATGGGTGCCGTCAGAATGAGAGTCCCAACAGCTGATAAAAACATCACAATAATCCACAAGTAATCCACATGACTCTAGTCCATCACTTAATGTCTTGTGAAGTGAAAGGCTGTGTGTTTGTAAGAAAACCATCAAGGCTTTAAAAAAATTTGTCCTCTTACATCAAAATCAAAATTTGTCTCTAAACATTTTGGACTGCTTTCAATTGTAAAAAGTGCTTGATCTGTGCATATATCTCTCCCGATTCACACGAGACAACTTTTTCACTAGAGAAAGCATTATTATGGATAGACAACTCACATTTTAGCTAGAAGCAATGTTTTAAAGTTACAATCTCTTAACGATGAATTATTTTCTCACAAACACACAGCTTTTTAATTCACATAACAATAATTAATGGCCTGGAGTTACTTGTGGATTACTGTGATGTTTTTATCAGCTGTTTGGACTCTCATTCTGATGGCACCCATTCACTGCAGAGGATACGTTGGTGAGCACGTGATGCGATGCTAAATTTCTCCAAATCTGTCCGATGAAGAAAAGAAAACTTTACATATTGCAAAGAAATTAATCTTCATTTCTGTGTGAACTATTCCTTTAAGCCCTGTTTGTTGGTCCGTCAGAACTCCATTCAGAGATTTCTCCATGCCAGTCCTCCTCACTGGCGCAGATGGTGCAAACCTCAGCTGAATTCAGAAAGGTCAGCCTGGTAGTTTCTCACTGACATGAAGTGGAGAAAGCCCCATCAGCTCGGCGAACTCGTGACTCTGCTCCTGCCAAGCACAACGCGCCCCCTGAGCCCTGCCTTATGTCATATACGCATATGAATAGAGCCGCTTGTAGTATAAACCATCAGGCTGAGATGAGTGTGACATGCGGTATGCTGTTGTTTTTACACACGTATGTCTGTACACCTTGTGTATGCATTCATGTATCTCAGTGTGCTCCCATGTGCCGGGCCGGACACACATACACACACACACACACACATGCTCACGCTCTCCTCCAGACACACAAAGCCCCCCGGGACCGGCCCGCTCTCATAATTCCGGTCCGGTGAGGGGCGTGTGTGTCAGCAGGAGATGGAGGGTAGAAGAGGGTTTAAGAGGGTAATGGCAAACCAAAGTCAGTCATTCACCCACACATTCACCATCCACCCGTTGCTCTCTCCAGGACGCTCACTCAGTCCCAGCCGTTGTCCTTGATCATGTGGGCGAGCTCGATAATGAACTTGCCTTCCTTGTACTTCTGACTGCTCTCAAAGGCATGTTCCTGGGGGCAGGAGGAAAGCGAGAAACGATATTGATCGCAGGACTAACTTGGATGTGAAACTTGTCATCATTTATAGGTCAGCGATAGACTGTCCATGATAAGAAAAATCTTTCAATTTTGATTTCATATAGTTTTGACTTTTTCAATGCCATTTTCAAGTAAAGTTACAATTTAAAGGTATAGTTCACCCACAAATGAAAATTCTGTCATTAATTTCTCACCCTCATGTCGTTCCAAACCCGTAAGACCTTCATTCATCTTCAGAACACAAATTAAGATATTTTTAATGAAATCCGAGAGCTTTCTGACCCTGCATAGACAGCAACGCAACTACCACATTCAAGGTCCAAAAAGGTAGTAAGGCCATCGTTAAAATAGTCCATGTGTCATCAGTGGTTCAAACCGTAATTTTATGAAGCTACGAGAATACTTTTTGTGTGCAAAGAAAACAAAAATAAAGTTATTTAACAATTTTTTCTCTTTCGTGTCAGTCTTCGACACGTGTTCACGACAGTACCATGACGCATGACGTAGAACCCGGATGCGTTGTGATTTGTTTTCAGTCAGAGGAATGCACACGTGTGCATCGTACTTTCGTGAACATGTGGTGGAGGCTGACACGGAATAGAAGAAATGGTTAAATAAAGGCGTTATTTTTGTTGTCATTGTACACAAAAAGTAGTTCCATAAAATTAAGGTTGAGCCACTGATGACTATAATAGTCACATGGACTATTTTAAAGATGTCCTTACTACCTTTCTGAACCTTGAACGTTTCAGTTATGTTGCTGTCTATGCAGGGCCAGAAAGCTCTCGCATTTCATCAAAAATATCTTAATTTGTGTTCTGAAGATGAACGAAGGTCTTACGGGTTTGGATGAGGGTGAGTAATTAATAACAGAATTTTCATTTTTTTGGGTGAACTATCCCTTAAATGACTCTAAAAATGTCATGTGGTGTAACCATAAAAATAAAAGTAATAACATATTTTCATGTTATTACACATATTAATCATTATTTTCAAAAAAGTTATTAAATATACTTTAAGGCAAATTTTTGTTTTTCAAATATCATGAATTATTAAACTAAAATATGTTTTATGGAGAGTTGCACCACATGACATTTTTGTAACCTAAACTTGCCTTACCCTATCATAAAAAGGTCAAATTATGTCAATTATGTCTGCAGGTGTCCTATGATATAATTTCCATTTTTATTTATCTTATTTAGTAACACTTTACAATAAGGTTCCTATTTTAACTATATTTAATGCATTAACTAACATTAACAGTGGGCAATACATTTGTTAAGGTATTTAGTAATTTTGGTTAACATTAGTTACAAAAAATACAGCGGTTAATTGTTAGTCCATGTTAGCTCAGGTCCATTAAATAACATTAATAGATATGATTTTTTATTTTAATAATGTATGAGTAAATGTTGCAATCAACATTAATGCTTATAAATGAAGTATTGCTTAAAAATGAAGCTTGCTTATAAATGAAGCATTTTTCATTGTAAGTTTATGTTAACTAATGTCATTAATGTTAACAAATGGAACCTTATTTTAAAGTGTTGTCTTTTATTTTTTTTTCCTGCATGTTGGAAATAATAATAAAAGATGATGTCATAAACAACTTAAGGTTTTCTTTTGGGGATGAGGATTTTTTCTTTATTATTGTATCAGGACAGTTTTATCTCTGACACGAATTACTTTTTAAAGTATTTTTTAATAAATAGGTAGGACAAAAAAGTTTCACTAATGCATTTAATATCCTGTTTGTCTTTTCTTTTTATAGCTGATGGATGCAGGCAGCAGGGAGCACTCATCAGATTTCTGGAGAAGGGCACTGGGTCAAACTTCCCTGCTACTCTGAAACGTCTGCATTCACACTGACATAAATATCTGACGTGCTTATAAATAACCAGGCCACTATGGGAACGTATACTTGTTTATGTGCTTACTGGTGTTTGCATCGCTCAAGACTCCATGTCAAGGGCGACCGGAAATCCACCAGTGCCGAAAAAAACAATTGGCATGCGGCACAGCTGCTGATTAAAAACGGACGCCATGCAAGGAATGTGTCCTGCTTAGACAAGCCTTTATGAGCAAGCATAAACTCGCAAAGCCGTGCATATTAACAATGTGCTATCATCTCAAAGTGTCCATGACTTGTTCGGTCAATGCAAGCACGTTCAGTTTTTTCAGGTTAATGAGGCTCCAAATAGATTCTATGGATAGATCACCCAAAAATGAAAATTCTGTCTTCATTTACTCACTCTCATTACTTTCTTCATTATATGGACAAAAACAGTTGAAACATTCTTTGAACATCCTCTTTTGTTCTCCACAGAAGAAAATAAGTCATTTTCATTTTTGGGTGAACTAATGTCCAATAATATAAGCTACGGAATCTTGTACAGTCATAATTTAGTTGGATAACCATCTTCCACCGCATCTCTTATTACATGTAAATGACCTGTGTTATGATGTGATGTCAGTTTTATGTAAATGCCCTTTAACTTTCCATGTGTTGTGAGTGTTTTCTTACATATTTCCATCCAAGTGTGGTTTTGCAGTTTTCGCAGTAGATGTCTGCCACTGCGTGAAGGCCTGTGAGAAGAACCCTCTCCTCTGCAGGACCACATCCCACGTTCACCCTGACGAGACAAGTGAGACACAGTCATGCACAGGAAGCTACAGTTAGGTTTGTGGAAGCATAGTAGACACGAGTTTATATACTAACATTCAAAAGCTTGGGGTCAGTAAGATTTTCTCTTTTTTTTGTAAAGAAAATACTACTTTTGTTTACCAAGGATGCATTAAATTAACCAAGACTTTAGCACAAGCTATGTTTCCCCCCAAAAAATGAAGTTGCTGCAAGCCTGTGGCTGTTTTTGCCTACATAATAAATGACTTGCATGCAGACAACAAGCAATAACAAACACTGTCATGTTATCTTGCGTTCGGAGGCCTGATGTTTATGAATGTAATCGTGTGAGACAGTTTTGATTAAACCAAATCATTTTGATGACAGACTTTGGCCCAGGCATTTCAAAATTATTAAAATAACTTTTGAGAGGAGGTGTGATGAGATTGGTGCGCTGGTTAGTTATCAATCACATCATCTGTTTAAGGCAAAGTCACGTGACTTCTTTGATGCGCATCAAGGAATTTATTTTGTAAATGTGTTTCCATTGTAGTTTATTTGCTATGTCTTCTTAACAAATAAAAAAATCAGACTCAAGATTTTTATGTACATTTTTAGAATTTACGTACATTTTGCCATTTCCATGCAGTGTTTTTTTATGCGATGTCCCAAAATTTGCATAAAAGTAGATGGATGGAAACAGCTATTGTCACAAAAGATTTGTATTTTAAATAAATGTGACCCTGGACCACAAAACCAGTCATAAGTGTCAATTTTTCGAAATTGAGATTTCTACATCATCTGAAAGCTGAATAAATAAGCTTTCCATTGATGTATGGTTTGTTAAAATCGGACAATATTTGGCCGAGATACAGCTATTTGAATCTAAATATTAAATAAAATAAATCTAAATAAAATCTAAATATTGAGAAAATCACCTTTAAAGTTGTCCAAATGAAATTCTTAGCAATGCATATTACTAATCAAAAATTAAATTTTGATATATTCACGGTAGGAAATTCACTAAATATCTTCATGGAACATGATCTTTACTTAATATCCTAATGATTTTTGGCATAAATGAAAATCAATAATTTTGACCCATACAATCTATTTTTGGCTATTGCTACAAATATACCCCAGCGACTTAAGACTGGTTTTGTGGTCAAGGGTCACAAATGATGTTTTTTTGAATTTTCTATTCATCAAAGAATCACAAAAAATATGTATATCAAGGTTTCCAAAAAAAAAAAATTAAGCAGCACATCTGTTTTCAATATTGATAATAATAATAATAAATGTGGCTTTAGCAGCAAATCAGCATATTAGAATGATTTCTGAAGGATCGTGTGACACTGAAGACTGGAGTAATGATGCTGAGAATTCAGCTTTGCCAAATATACCAAAACATTTGGGTATATTTGTAACAATAGCCAACAATGCATTGTATGGGTCAAAATGATCGATTTTTCTTTTATGCCAAAAATCATTAGGATATTAAGTAAAGATCATGTTCAATGAAGATATTTTGTAAATTTCCTACCATAAATATATCAAAACTTCATTTTTGATTAGTTATATGCATTGCTAAGAATTTCATTTGGCCAACTCTATTTTCTCAATATTTAGATTTTTTTTTTTTGCACCCTCAGATTCCAGATTTTCAAATAGTTGTATCTCGGCAAAATACTGTTTCAAACTCCATTTCACAAAATTGACCCTTATGTTTGGTTTTGTGGTCCAGAGTCACATACACTTCTTTCAAAAACATGAAAAAACTTTTGAAAGGTAGTGTATAAACCCACCACTCCTTCAAATACCATAACTGTACAATCAAATACCCATGTAAAAACACAAAAACAACTTACACAGAGTTGAACAGATATGCTCTTCCCTGACTTCCTTGAAATGACTAAAAGAAAAAAAAAGAGACACATTCCTCAGAGAGCTGCATATAATATCACGTCCAAATGTTAATCTTTGTTATCTGATGTGACATTAAACAGCATGTGTTGATCTTCTAATCTGTGAGCTTCATGTCTGCTCGTGTCCGGTTCCTGCAGCTGTTGTCAGGTTGTTAATTCTCAGCTCATTAATTACCTTGGAGATGAGCTCGTCATGGTTGGCGAGGTGTGCTCTGCAGTGGATGCAGCTGTAGGTGCGGTGGCAGCTGGGCAGGTATGCCTGGAAAGTTTTGGAGCGCGTCATGGTGACCATGGGCCGAGTTGGCGGGCGGTGCAAGAAGGGGCTGCCGGCCCAGGTCGGCTCACAAGGGAAGCACCGCAACACACAGGTGAGGGCCGTGGTGGGGCGGGGTGGGAGGTATACACCTGCAAACACACAGGGATGTCCTGGGGTGAGTGACATCTGAGTCAACCAGTGCCGTGAGTTTGGGACGGGACTATCTACAAGGTTGCATTATTATTGCTCAAATTTAGTATTTTAGTAAGATTCAAGGAATCAAGAACCAGCTCTTATTCAGAATATATAACACTACTGAATCTACAGTGTGAATCTAACAATTCCTGAAAGAATTAATCTTATAAGAATGTAAGGTCCGCTCACTGGTCCAACGACGGCAGCCAATGGCACGGCAGAAGGATTCGTGCGTGATGCTGTCTTTCCTTTTACACAACAATATTAGATTAAATATATTTTCCTAAACACATTTTCTTCTATACATTACCTCTTTAATTCATCTGACTCCAAAAATGAAAAGGTTTTAAAAGATGTTGTTTATTAAATTTAGATGAATGTTTGATCATTCTATTTAACTCTTACTTCATATTTACTCGTTCATTAGGAATCTATGTCGCTCAGGGTGTATCACGCCGGCCGATGTACTATTTAATAGACCGCCTCATGCTTGTCATTCTTTAAAAAGTGGTTCTGTTTAGCCCCACACAGTTACTAGGGCCCTATGATTTCCGCGATGCAGAAAACGCGGACGGAATCGCGGAATCCAGTCATAAAAACGGAATTTACAGTTTAACGCGGAATGTCACGGAATTTGTCAAAGTTTGGATGAATTAATCAAAAGTAGGTCATTACACTTAAATCAAATCGCGATATGGACTGGTATCTGTAAATATTAAGCCGCAAAAGTCAATTTAAATATGAATCCTGCATGTTCTGCGCGTTTCTGTATGAATGGAGCAGACGCGCTGGTTTTGTTTACTATGGCGTGGCGCTCGCGGTGATTTGAGGACATAAATAGCCTACATGAACAACATCTCCAGAACTGCTCTGAGAGTCACTTCACAAGCATTTTATCATTTCATTTGAGTAAAACTAGCGTCATATCATATACACACAGAACTTTAAAAGTATTCACGGCAACCCGTCAAAATAATAATACTTACTACTGTTAAAAAAAATGATAAAATTTAAAAAAAAGAAGAAGAAATAATCACAAAATATTTTAATTTTAATAGTAAATCCCCTTTATTGGCCAAAAATCTAAATGTTTAATTTTCATTAATTAAAATATAAATTAAATCAATGTTTTATGCCTTCATCTGATAACCAGTAAAATTTAAATACACAACACAGAATTTCTGAGGGGGGAAAAAACATTTCATAAGGCTACTGTAAGAATAAATAAAAATTGTTTGTGTGCATTCAAATAATTAGACATGCTAAAACACAGAATTTGGTAACAATAAAACACAAGGTGAGAAAAAAATAAAACACTTCATATGACCCTAAATGTCATTTTTGTTACACTTTTAATAAATTAATGCTAAATTGTATAAGTTTCATGATTTTAATTTAGACATGCTTTTTGATTAATAACATTTAATTTGACCATTAAAAAAAAGAGTCCAGAAAAATTAAAACGGAAAAAAACAGAATTTGGGAAAAAATAAAACGGATTTCATAGGGCCCTAAGTTACCTATGTAACAACTTAAAGCTCAAGCAATAATCGGAGGTTATGGCTAGCACTATTAAATATGCTAATACTCCAATAGTGTTTGATCTAGCCCCCTATAGTTACTTTAACTATATAACAACTTGAATGTAACTGAGACAATATCCAGAGGTTATGGCTAGTACTAAGAAATATGCCCGAACCACGCTAGTACTTCAAAAGTATTTTGTCTAGCCCCCCATATTTAATGTAACTGTATAACAACTTAGCTAAAGTCAAGCAGTTAGTCAGAAATCTAGAATCTCACCTAATGTGCCCTATGCTTCGTCTAACCTGAGATTTAGTGTGCACTAACCCTGGACGCAGATTTGTGGTAACATACGCCTTCACTTAATCTACTTGAGAAAATAATTTCAGAGTAAATTCGAATAAAATCAAACATCAAGGTAATCATTCAAAGCTCAGTTCAAACACTATAGACACACTGATCAATCATATAAAGCATTCAATAGTACCGAAATAAGAGAATCCAGAAATATTACCTGATAACGAAAGGCTACACACAGCAAGTATGTGGGAGATCTGCCTGCAGCTTCCTTGAGCTCTTTGTCACTCTCCCTTAAATATCCTGAAGAACCCCGAAGTCACCAAATGGCATTGTCTGTTTATTGCAGGGGTTTAGCATATCAGCTATTGGGGTTTCAGGTAAATAACTTTGCATTTACATACAGGGGTAATCTGCATGAAAGACCTGGGAGTAGTCTGTCTTTTTCTATTGTTAAGAGAATGAGACCCCTTTACAAGTCACACCCGGAGACCTTTCAAACGACTTCAAACATGAATTGTTGCATTATAATAAACTCTGATTAAGAAAGGTGGTTTCAGTGACCACTGTAGTGTCCTGTGTTTAGATGGAAATGAGGGGAGAGAGAGGGGGAGAGTGAACAAAGGAAGTGGAGTTGGAGGTTCATGCATAAGGTGTGGAACATTTGTCTCTCTCAGTTGGGTGTGTCGGCTTAAACTTGCGAGACAGACTTCAGACGTTGATTCTCGCAAAAGTTTTCTCAGACTGTGGTCTCCTTCAGACAAATGGCATCTATAATCTTACAAGAAGTAGGGCTGCAAAACGAGAATCAACGTCTGAACTCTGTCTCGCAAGTTTAATAAAAATAAATGAATGAATGAAATATATTACCACATTTTTTGTTTGTTTAGGTTTTGGTTTAAAATATAGTTAATTATTCAATTTAATTTATGTTGTCTCAAAAAAAAACAAACAAAAAAAACACTCGAACATGATTTAAAAGTATGTGTAAACTACTTTTATGAGAATTGTTTTAAATTTATTCATTATTGAAATTATCTATCATTTTGCAACAGAACTGTATTTTATTCCCAACTCTTTTATTTGTCAAAAATACTAAAAGACTACACACCTCTAAACTTTGGTGTATAACTTGTCCTGCACAATTCACACTGTATCAACAACACCTCAAATTAAGTGTTGTTTTTGTTAACTAAAACAAAATCAATTAAAATCATTTCTGTTAAATGCTGAAATAAAATAAAATGTAAATATTAGATGAAAAACGTAAAACAGAAAATTAGATAAGTTGCATTGGCAACTAACTGAAATAAATTTGAAGTACTAAAATGACTAAAACTGAAACATTAAAACTTAATAAAAATATTAAAAACAAAAACAGCACATAACAAAAATACTAAAACTTATGCTAAAATTAAAATGAATACATAACTAAAAAATATAAAATAAAAGCTAATGATTTAAAACATTAATAAATACTATAGTAGTACATAAATAATACTGCTTAATCATGTGACTTGTTGAAAGGTGCACTGTAGATATAGACATAGAATAATATTTAATATAGATATCTACTAGATACTTTGGTGTAAGCTCTTTAAGCACTGTAACATCACGGTGGCCATTTCTGCACGATCAAACCCTCTTTCTATTTTGTTTATTAGTGGTGCAGATATTGCACACTTCACCTTTAAGAATGTCCATCGGTTAGCAAGTGTGTTTGCATGCACCAGTCTGATGCTTTTTTTTTTTTTACATGACTCCTTCAGTCAGAAGGCTTTGTTGAGGTAGGGGTGAGCCCGTCTTAAGAGTCTGGAGCAAAAAGCGGCTCTTATGTTCTGTCCATTGTTTCCCCGCCAAAGCGTGGGGTCGGAGAATAAAGAGTCTACTGATAGATCGAAGCGCTTTCCCACACAAACACACAACCGTCGGCTGGGGCAAACGCACACTCGTACTGCGACACGTCCACAAATAAACCCTCTAGCATTCTGGTGACCCGCTCTCGCCCCAGTTCCACACCCTGACCAGTGCGGGTATTTTAGGACTCTGCGAGTTTGCTCAGGACACGATGCTGAAAGACCCTGTGGTGTTTTCTTACAGTTTACTGTCAACCAAACGATGCTTTTTGTGACACTGCTATGATAACTGCATAATAGATGAGATAATGGATTTCTCTTTCTCTCACAGAAGCTTTATGAGAGACTAAATGGCTTCTATTTGCTCAAAGTTAATACTGGTTCCATCTCAATATTATTTAAACTGAAATGTAAGCTGTTTTGTATGAAAACATCAATAAATTATAGTAAAAGTGGAATCAGGTATTTCAGGAAGATGTAAACTATCCTCTGAGACTCCACGCTGAAGGAAACAATGATCAAATCCACCTTTTAATGCCCTCAAATTATTTTTCCAACCTATTCATGTCTTTGCTTGGGATTTTATGATTGTATTCCTCTTTATTCACGCAGCTGCAAATTGAATCCAGGTTTTGTATTGCCATAACAGGCAGATCGATAAAAGTGAAGCGAGAGAGTCATCATGCAGACAAAAACACATCAGATGAGCTCTGATCCATGAACGCTGATGAACCTTCAGGCACAACCAGTTCAAATACTGATCACTGAACCAACACATAAACTGTGGCACAGATCACAAAGCTGGACGGAAAGCAACATAGCTCATAAGTGTTTTTAGGGATCGTTCCCACCAAAATGGAAATGCTGTTATCATGTCATTCCAAACTTGTACTTTATTTCTTCTATGGAACATAAAAGAAGATATTTTGAAGTTAAATCACTTCCACTGAATAAAGAAAGTCATACAGGTTTAGAACGAACAACATAAGGGCAAGTAAATTATGACATAATTTCATTTATGCATGAACTCATTTAACCAAAAGATTCAGTCAGATTTTCTAAGTTGTTCTGAGTGGTTTTTCAGCGATGCTTAACATAGTACAAACACTACTACCAGCATTAAAGGAATAATTCACCCATGAATGAGGAGAAATTTGTCATAATTTATTAATTCTCACATCATTCTAAAGCCATATGCCGTTATTCTTCCATGGAACAACATTTTAAAGAAATTTTACATAGCCCTTTCCTTTCGTAAGAACTGCTTAGACAAGTTACTCCTGAGAATGGTCATAGATTTTTTTTATGTCAGTTACATAAAAAAGTAGTTTAGTCTAATTTGAATCCTAAATGTATAAGACTGATTTCCCCTTGCCTTGACTAACTGCTAGTTGTTCAAACCAGGGTTGCCATGCTTGCAGTTTTACCATGGAATTGGGCTATTTTTACACTGTTGCCACGAATCGTTTTTTAGTCCACCTTAAAGCGATCAAAAGAAAGCTATTTCAATGGAGAAGACCCACCCCCCCCCCCAATGGAAGGGAAAACCACAGAAAAAACACAAATGGGCTAGTTTTGGGTTAAATTTTGTTTCACAGACCTGGCAACCCTGGGTCAAACTAGCTCTTAAGACACAAACTGCGTCCAAATTCACATGCTGTCTAGCTGGTACTACATTCGGTTTAAAACTTGCTTCATGACCATTAAAAAAACACATTCTATATAGTTTGAATATGAGTAGTATGAATGAAATCCAGACATACATTGTCCACCATGCTATCACTGTCACATGACCTACCAGCTACCATTAAAAAACTCCTCTCCTGTGGCCTCATGCGATAGTAAAGCATCCATCAAACGCATACTCCAGAATCTCGGCAGAAGTAGTAAGTCATCTGGGTATATTTCGGATTTGGACATACTCATTTCACTTTTTTTACATATTACAGTATAGAAGTAGGCATATTTAGATGCAGCAACAGTCCTAACATAATGGCTATGATTATGCAACTGGTTACAGGTCTGTCATTAGGGGTGGGCGATATACCAGTAGAGATTTTGGACTATCTATCGTGGTTACATGCTCATGTGACACTGCTGTGCTACATGGCCATGAAAACGTATGGCTTGCACACATTTTTGAGTATTGCTGTTTAAAAACAAGTGATTTTAAGCCACTGAAATGCGATCAGCAGTGAAAAAGAACTCATTTCGCACTCATTTAAAAAAAAAAAAAACGTGTGACAGTATATTGGATCCGGGGCAGCTCTTAAAGTGACAGCAGTCTAATATACCTGCTGTCTGTCATTCATTTTAATCAAACAAGATAGAAAATCTCTCACTACTCTTGACTAAATCCCTTTTGTAACTTTAATTAGAAGAAATATATATTTATTTAACACAGTGAAGAATATGCCGTGTTTTTATACATTTGATTAGGCCTACTTTATAGCATTGTCTGTGCTTATAGCATATAACTTATACATATAGCACATATAGCATATTACTTATAGCATACATGTCTGTATCTGCATCTGTATGCAGATACAGACATGTATGCTATAAGTAATATGCTATATGTGCTATATTTTGTTTGGTGAACAGTACCTTTAATTTTGTTCATTTGCCCCTTAATGTCTCCTGCTAAGTGCCCTGATGCATTTGTTGTGACAGAGGGGCTGTAGCACTCATCACTTCAAGGCCTGTGCAACACAAGGACCTTCCTTATGTAACCGAAGCAGCGCTGATGGGGATAACAGCAGCAACAGAAAAGAGGGGAAAATGTGCTGTGTGTCCTTGTGCTGTGTCCCATCCTTCACTGGCTGTCCAGCCCCTAGCGTCTTATTTAACAGTCTTTTTTGGTGATGCATTAACTGTAATTACTTTGAGACAGGATTTCTAATCTGCATTTCTGACATGAGTTTTGCAACCACCACAACCATACTTTTATAATTTTGGAAAATGGTGTAATACGATGTTACGTCATAGCAAAATGATTATACAGCCCCTGTAATTTCCTGAGTGGGTCATGAAAATTAAAATGTTCTGCTTTTTGTGATTATCCATTTCTGTTGGCTTGTATTTGCATTCATAAATGCAGTTCATTATGCACAGAGTGTCACAGTATAATACCATAGCTTAAAACCTGCAGGAAATACTATTGAAAAACATAATCTCTGACCGGATTGAATTTGACAGCGTCTCAGAAATGACTTGTCAGCATTTGCTCTGAATTCGATCGTGTAAGAGCGAGAGAGCTTGTTGAATATAAAACAGTCAATCAATTCTTATTATTGTTTTATGTAATAACTCACTGTTTGAGTGCTGTGCTGTACTAAACCTCATGTACTGACAGCAGCCAGTATGTGGGGCTGGATTTCAGCCACACTGCACTACTGGCACTGTGTCCTCATGGCAGCCCAAGCATGCTTTCAAATTTGACCCCTGACAACAGTGCCATTAACAACATTTAATATGAATTTTTGAGCCGAATCCAACATACCAGAGCGAATTCCCACCAAAAAAGGCAGTAAAATGTGAGACTTGTTTAAATGTGATCATCACATCACAATATCACAACTTCACAGGTTGATAACTCAACCTACTGCTCAATGCTGCAGTATAACTGTCATTAAAGTAATATGAATTTAATGCTGTCTAGTTAGAGAACTTACAAGATTTTGAAACAGCCAATATAATACAAGTCAAAAAGTCCACGAAAAGTGCAAAATCTGTGTTATATGTGTGGCTATGAATTGTAGTGTTATAGTGATGTGGGTCAATTATACTAAATATTCTATTGAATGTTTTTTTCTGAGTATTAAATATGAGATAACATTCAATCAGAAACTCTAAATACCAAATATTTTGGTTATTCTATTCCATTAAATAATCAATTCTGTGCATGCTGAATATTCTGTTGCAATTTTATTTAAAAATGTTGTAAATATATTAAACTGTATTCAGTTCTTTTAAATTATCCATTTTATTTATGCTGAATATTCTATAACATTTTATTCTGATATTCTAAGTATTAAATGTTACTGAATGTTATATATATATATATATATATATATATATATATATAAAAATGTATTTGGTTTTAGTCTTTAATATATATAAAATTGCAAGTAGATCTGCAATGTTTATCATGACGCAGACTGGATAAAGTGCACACTAATGCAGGCCTAAATGCAGAAATGTCTTCGTTTATGACTGACAGCACTTACATATCATGCAAACACAACGATTAAGGAGAGCACTGTCAGAGATGATACATGTGCCACTGCTGTTGCTGCAGTGATGCTGATGCTGCTGGTGGATGTGATAGTGGAGGTGTTAGATAAACAAGCATCAGCAGCACCACTGCGGACCTGCAGCACATCACACCGTCCAGCATCTCCAGCACTACTATAATGCAACACTGTCATCACGACCAGCTCACTGTCAATATCAGCTGACATTATTTACATACAGAAGATGACTATACCAAACTTTCATATTTAACTGCTCGTTAAAATGTCAAGCATTTACCTTTGAAAAGAAGAAATCGAGGTTGTGAGATAGTGGCACGTGCTCCTCTTCCTTGAAAGTAAATCAGGATTCAGAGTAAACTTTGCGTGTGCATTCCTATCACGACAAATTCCCTCTTCTTCCGCTTCTCTCGCTGTCAGTGTGGACGTGGTGCATGTAAACCAAGTTTAGTCTGGGCACGATCACACTGTACATCACCTACAACGCGAATGACAACTGCTTCCACCAATCACTGAGGCGCAGAGGCATAGCAACACTACGCTGATTGGACAGAACGTGAAAAAATCAACCAATCATTATTTAGGCTGGTATCTACCTGCAGCGCTAACTGAGTTTAGGCAGAACTTATCCTCAAAACCTCATTTGTTCGTTTAGTATATATTTAAGCTACTTCATCGTGTTCATTCTGTGATGAAGTAGTTTTAAGGTCCTACCAACTGCAACTATGTAAGTATATTCTTCATTTTAAACTTTTTAAACAACACCTTGAAGTACTACTTCAACACTCATTAGGAAATAGCAGGAAGGCATATACAATTTAATGTATGATAAGTAGTTAAATGTACGGTTGAAGACGTTTTCATGTTGCATACATTATATTATGTTATGTCGTAGTATATGTGTAAAGTCATATGATACTTTCACAAACAGTGCTTATATTTCATACGTGTTTGATTGGTTAGTTTGAGCAAGTTTTAGTTATCACAGAGCGCCCTCTTCTGGTCAAAATGCGTTTTTTTCCAGTTATAGTCTGTATCAGGGGATGATTTTTAAAGTAACACATTTGTATCCAGTGTTGATCTTTGTGGACACATTAAACTAGTGACAATTTGGAGAGTGTGCTTTAAGAGATACTGTAAAAGTCCACAGGCCCAAAAGAGTTTTATGGGAGTATGCAATTGCTTTGAGAACCCATAATAACACTAAGGCAAAACATAGTCTGTTTAAATTCATTTATAAAATATATTTAATGGCAGTATATTCACAAATCCAAACAGAACTGTGCTTCTGATACCAAATATTCTCTATAATAACTAATCTTTGAATTACAGTACTATCATTTACAATTAAAACAGTGCACTAAATTCATACACAACCAATGAAAGTGGCTTGGAGAAAATATGAAGCAGAAAATTAAACACAGCACAAAGCTAAGAGTTACTGTATCTGTACACTTCACAAAAGAGGGAAACATTTGAACTCCACAAATACTTAATTATTTTAAAGTCTTAAGATTCCTTCTGTTCAGGAGTGAGTTACTGTCATGTCAGTTTTGAATGCATTCTGTTTTTCCTTAAAAGAGTGAGAAAATGTTTCTGTTTACCGTTCCCTTTCAATACAGCAGAACCACTTAAAGGTTTTATTTTAAAGATAAAACCTTTTCCTGTCCTAGCAAAAGTACATTTAAATGTCATATGGACACTATATGCTACACTTGTTTGTGACCCTTGTTACACTCCAACACAACTTCTTTCATCAGTGTATAATATACACAACCAGTCAAAAGCTTGGACACACTTGACTGACATTGTTTTTCATGATCACAAAACCTTTTGACCTAAAGGCTATTGCTTGAATACATGAAAATACTTTTAAAGACAAATATTAAGTTTCCCTATGCATAAAATTGTTTACTAATTTTACCTATTATTTATTGTATTATTATTATTATTATTATGAGCTGGAGTAGATATTAAATGAAAGCAGAAATAAGTTTTGAAGCAGCTCAAATATGAGTTTTCACTTGTATAAAATGTTTTTAATGGTACATAATTACCATACGTTCTTTAATATTATAACATTGTAATGTTGACATAGTAACAATGAAGATTGAGTTGGTGTGTCAAAACTTCTGACTGGTCATACTACACTTAACACTTTAAGCAACAGTGAGGCATCTTTTCAGCCAAAACTTATCTCAAAATTGACATAATCTCTTATTGTCAAAAGAAACAAATTCACAAAAACAAAATATACACGTCAAATCAAACCACAGAGTAAACATGAAAATATCTAATGCCTTCTGATTATTGGTCTCTCAACAATCCCACAGTACACCCCTGAAACTAGTATTTATTTTTAGTGCCCTGGAAAAACTTAAGTAGCTTCGGTCTTTAGTGAGTTCAGTGTTATTGTAGAAACTGATGCACAGCAAGTACTTGTGGGATTTACATCCTTACATTGTAATAACAATAACATGAAAGTGCCTGTAGAGAAAACTTCACAGAAATGTCATGATGATCATGACACCATCCCAACTGCTTTTTATGGATAACGTGTATTGCTATGAACTTAAATCAACAGAAGGATTTCATGACAACCTGTTTGGTTTAAAATGGCTCTGATTGCAGATGAATGCAGAACTGATAGCTGCCACTTCTACACTCATAAACATAAACATCAATGAATGTTGGGTAATTAAAAGGCCCATTTAGAGGCCAAAGATCAGTGGAAAAGCATATTGATAGGTTACTTTGGCTGACAAGTCTTATTTAAGAGTGGTAGTGTAGTTGTTTTTCTCCATGAACTCCTTTAGCTTGGTGGGATAGTCTGTCATAATTCCTGTAGCCCCAAGGTCAAAGGCACGTTTAAAGTCCTCCTCGTCGTTCAACACCCAGACATACACCTGCGGTTGGAAAGGAAAAAACAAAGACCAGTGGAAAAGTCCCATGATGACATTCCAGTCAAGAGCGAAATGCCATTCAAAGCTCCTGCCATCTGCTCATGCACATCACAGCACTCAAAGCAATGCTTAAGCATAAAGTACAAGTGGTGTATGACCTAAATCTCATTTGGAGATTAGCACTCACCTGTATTCCTCTGCTCGTCAGATGATCGAATAATGCTTTTCTCATGAGGAGCCTGAAAATACATTCATATCATAATTCTAGCATATTTACGACTCTAGCAAGTATTAGAATAACATGGCTAAGCTTAAGTGTTTCTTTATGCTTGTAATTACTTTCATCACTAAGACCAGAATGTGCAAAAACTCTAAAGAAGTTTAGAGTTAACTACTTTCTCATAAGAAACACATAAACCGTGTTAAGTAAATATTTAGGTTAAAGGTTTATTGAGGCCAGAGTGCACATAAACTTACGTGTCTGCCAGCCATGTTATGAAACGCTGACTCCGTGTCTGACGCTCAGGATCTTTGAGTCTACGAGAAAAAAAATCTTTATCACTTCTTAGATTTCCAACAAAAAATGTCTAGCAAAGCACTAGTTTTGTGAGCATACAAAGTTCATCTGTTGAGCCTGAATGTACGAAGGACCAAATCTAAAGATTTTTTTTAAATACTAGAAGAACTATAGGAGCATGTACACTATATTGCCAAAAGTATTGGGTCGCCCCCTTCTAATAAACAGGTTTGACTACTTTAGTAATATCCATGAGTACAAATCTTAATGTTTACGCTTATAATAATATTCTAGGGAATTGTGTGCTTCTAATTTTATAGCAACAGTTTGGACAGGACCCTTTTCTATTCTAACATGACAATGCCTCTGTGTATAAGGAAAGGTTCAAAAAGAAATGACTGATTGAGTCAGCGTGGAAAAATTTGACTGGTCTGCAGAAAACCAAGTCCTAATCCCAGCTGAACACCTTTGGTGTGACTGTAAATGCAGACCTTGAGCCAAAAACTCATCACCAAACACCGTACACTATATAGACAAAAGTATTTGTATACCCCCTTCTTTAGAATAGAAAAAGGCACTTCCAAAACTGTGGCAACAGAGATGGAAACATAATTCATGTATTTAAAAATTGTATTTCCATCTCTGTTGCAACAGTTTAGGAAGTGTCTAAAATGACTGTACCCATATGTACAAGTCATTGGTGTTTGGTGATGAGTTTTTGGCTCAAGGTCTGCATTTAAAGTCACACCAGAGGTGTTCAGCTGGGTTTCTGCAGACCAGTCAAGTTCTTCCACACTGACTCAATCAATCATTTCTTTTTGAACCTTGCCTTATCCACAGAGGCACTGTCATGTTAGAATAGAAAAGGATCAAACCTGTTCATTAGAAGGGGGTGTCCCAATACTTTTGGCAATATAGTGTATGTATGACTAAAATGCATATGTTCCTCACTTGGAAATGATTGAAGGCATGGGAATCTCCAGGAATTGTTCCTTAAGCGGGACGAAGGGCAGGAGGCCTGTGTAGAAAAGACCGAGTAACAGCAGCACTCTGGACAAACTGAACAAGACTGGGATTTGTGGGTTCTAGAAAACAAATAGAAAAACTTCAGATATTGACATTTTGCATACTTCATTGTTCAGTTATGTTGTTTACTAATAACCAGTGTATTACCTCTTTGTAACATTTCTTAACGATTTCATTTCTGGAGTTTCCCCAGACGGTCAGATGCTCCCTGTTGTATCGGACAACCAGCTCGGACACCTGACAGAAAAAAAAGTAAAACTCTATTTTGCTTCTGGTGAACTCGTCTCACCAACCTGATTAATTTTAGTGGTGACAAGCAGCTGCACAGACACAGGATTCGAGGAAATGAAATATGAGCAGGACAGCAGGGGCCCACCAACCTTCTTGATGAGAATGTCATTGTTGACCTTGATGTCGATGTTTACAGGGGTGCTTGGGAAAGCTTCAAACACGTCTCTCAGTAGAGGGATGCGCTTGTCATCTCCTCCTTCACAGTAGCACTCTGAAATACATCAGGAATAATGTAATAGTTGGACATACATGTCTTAGTTACCATTAAATGTATACAAAACATATCTGAAACATCTATACAGTGGCTGAAAAACCAAGACCACATGTGCATCTGTTTTGGATTTCCATTGAGTAAAAAGATGAACTGGAATTTGAGAGAAAATATCGAAAAGTAGAAAAAAATGAATTTCATAACAGAAGTGCTATAATGGGGCCATCTGTACAAAGGAGTTCACATGATCAACTTTACAAATTTACTTTCATTTGATTAGTGACAAAGAAATGGATAAGAAAAAGTTTTTTCTTATTCATTTTGCATTATGACATTTACAACTTATTTATTTATTTTAATACAACTTTGTTTCCAGGATTCAAATACAATATAAAATGATTAAAAAAAATAATAATAATAAACAAATTTTAAATAAAAATTATTGGAGTACATTCTATAAGAAAATACTATTTCAGTATTTCTACTTCAAATTTAATGATTAACTCAATTTGTTATTTCTTTGTAATTCATCAAATTTACTAGCCATTTCTAAGCAAAGCAATTTTTTTTTTCAGTTTAGATTTTCAATCCCAGATTTTTAGGGTGGTCTCAGTATTGTACTTCACTATAGCATATTAGTAACACTACAGACACATTGGGAATCTGCTTGATTATACCTTAAATCAGATTCGTTTAACATTACCTGGACTGAACACTCACCTCGTTTAAAAGACACCCCAAGCTTACAAAGGTAAGGTGGAAGATCCTAAGAAGACAAACACACACAAACACTTTCAGAATGCCGCATATATTTACATACTGACATAAGAGTTTAAGGCCTACTACAAATTAGTCAAGCCTTGAAACATTTGATTGTGAATACAGGATGTTTGAAGTTTTTCTACTCACAGCATAAGCCACATCTGAAATGTATGAATTAATTCCAGTCGACCGCTTCAGGTTGGAATCGTGCAACACCACCACCTGCTCATCCTTGGTTAAATGACAGTCCAGCTCCAACATGTCAGTGCCCAGTTGAACAGCGCTGAGGAAGAAGAAAATGTACAGGAGCTGAGTTAAGGAAGCATCTGTTCATAAATCATGAACATGAAGATTTTCATCCAGGCCTGCGTTTCCCAAAAGCATCATAAGCTTAAGTACATCGTGGACCCATTGAAACCAATGGTTCTACGCAGGGCCGGCCCAAGCCTTTATGGGGCCCTAAGCAGAATTTTATTTGGGGGCCCCTCTGTGCCGCCAATATGACTGGTTATTGTCAAAGCTTGATTATTCACACACTATAAATCTAACACACCCATTATCACTTTTGTTTGTTGTAGCTGTGTTGCTTACATCATACCATTGTCTGCCTGCATGTTTTTACCCTTCTGTGATTTTTAATTGTAACAGTTGCAAACTTACAACAGTGGTCAGGTGTTAATTTTCACTTTAACATTCAAAGTCTTAGGCCCGGTTTCACAGACAGGGCTTAGACTAAGCCAGGATTAAGCCATAGTTATGGTTAGGACATTTAAGTGATTTTATAAACATACCCCTAGAAAAAAGCATTACTGGTGTTCATCTTAAGACAAAACAAAGGCACTGACAT
The DNA here is from genome assembly GCA_021397915.2 of Tor tambroides. Lineage (NCBI taxonomy): Eukaryota > Metazoa > Chordata > Actinopteri > Cypriniformes > Cyprinidae > Tor > Tor tambroides. The sequence continues at coordinate 60,265 of JAFVLL020016741.1, forward strand.
GTTTTAAGATCAGTCAGTGCAAGTTTCTTTCAGTTGAAATAGCTCAGATTTACATTTTAGTCTAGGACTAGGCTTAAGCCTTGTCTGTGAAACAAGAAACCGGGGGTTAAAGTATTAAGTGGCATACTTAATGTGCTGAAAAGTAGCTAAATAAACCAGCAGACAATGCATTTACAGAACAGAATGTTATTTTAACAACATAAATATTAATCGAAGTTGTACTTTTATTACAAGTCATACTTTTTATAATAAATATTAAACACAACAGAGAGCATCTGTACATATAAAACAACAACTCTTAATTTATATCTAGCTAATTGAGGCATAATGATATTGGAATATAATAGCAAAGACGCAAAATGTAGGCTGAGGTAAATAATGTTAAGCTGTTATCAGTTTATGAAACAGAAGCTTACTTTTATTACAAAAATATATACCAAGGAAAGTTATTTTATACTGATCTGACCAGGGGTGCATTTCCCAAAAGCAACTGGTCGCAAGTTCTGTCGTTACAAATAGAGTTCAGTGGAAATAACGACCATAGTTAGCTAACAATGGTTTTGAGAAACGCACCTCTGATTTGTGCCACAAAACCCCCATGTTGAATTTGTCCCCCTCCACCCCCAAAACGCGATCGATTTTAACCCTTTGACGCGCCGCGCTTTGGCTGGCGCTGAGCCTGAGAAAGACGAGCTCAGAAAAAAATAAAAAGAAAGACGCGCTCTGTGCTTTTCATATTTCATAACTGTTCAGTGTTTTCAACCAAATACAGTTTATTTTAGGTTTCAGACATTTAAATACACTTCAGTTAAGTAAAAAAAAAAAAAAGACATTCAGTTTGTTAAATAGGCTACACGCTGATTTCTATGGAAAGCGGCAATAATAATCCTTTCAATTAATGGACATGTTTTATTCCTATCAAATAAACATTGTGTTGGTTACTATAAAGTTTACTCGGTTTTTCTCCCAGCTAACTGACCACTTACTTTCATGTATTTCGGGAGAAATAGGTGAATTTACGTGATGTTAATCCGATAGAGCCACACGGCAGCGTCCAGCGCATATTATCAACATGCTCATTATTGTGCCTGCATGACATGTCCCTATAGAAATAAAGTGATATGTATAGAATATTTAATTATTTCATATTGCACTTTTGTATAATTACCACTGTCCTTCGGCATATATCACGAATATAAAATAAAATAAACGGCCATTTCATGTAGACTACTCTTGGGGGCCCTCTGGTGGCCACGGGGCCCTAAGCAGCCGCTTAGTTCGCTTATGCCTTGGGCCGGCTCTGGTTCTACGATCAACTAAAGCTTACGATGCTTTTTGGAAAAGCAGCCTTGATCCTCGTAAAAAACACAATTTTGTCATCAACTGATAATGCCACTTGGACAAATGATGAAGAAACACTTCAGATGCTTCTGAATTCTTCAAGATCAAGTATACAAAGTTAACTACGATTTGCACTGATGAGTACGACTGTACTAAAACCTAACAGTTTTAGTACAGTCGTACTCAGCAGTGCAAATCCAAACAATAAATCGCTGCCAATTGAGAAACTCACTGCCTGAAGGCTGCCATTGTGTTCTCCAAGTTCTCACCAGCTCCTGCAGATGAAGAAAAACAATAATAGCACTGCTTGGTATTTGCTTTTGTTAGTCAACTAATTTCTTTAAGTGATGTTTATGTTCAGACTGCATGTAGTTTCTGCAGTATTCCAGGGTTCACAGTCCATAATCCAGTGTGTAGTCAATAAAGTCATTGATGAACCCTTTGAACCAACACTGGCCCAACATGAAGGTATTATGAAATATGACTTAAAGATAAAAAACAGGCTTTCCATTACATAGAAGACAAAAATGTTCCAAGTGCATGACTTAAGGCTACAGTCAGCAATGTTATGAATGTAACCCTGTATGATTCATTGAGACTGTCTCAAAACCTAGTGAGCTTCCTACCTATTCAGCATTTTGTAACATCACTGTTCACTAGGTTTTATTGGAGTACAAGGAAAAAGAGTGATTGGATAAGCGATGAAAAGCCTCGGAGTGCTGTAGACTTGATAAAGCAGCGTTTGTCACTCACCGCCGCGGTGTGAGATGTGTCTGCTCCGGAAGGCTTCTTTCTTTCGCCGATGCAGCAGAGACGGACACTTGAGCAGTAACGCCGAGGTGAGCACATATCCGGTAACCGTGGATAAAACATAAACCGCGGCGCTCATTTTTACTTTTATCAGTCGGGCAAACAAGTCAGTCCTGTAAAGCCACTTATATAACTACAATTCATTGAAAAGTGACGTGAAACGCGACAGTCTCTGCAGAAGTCAACGCACCGGCCGGTATCATCCAGCACCGCTGGCCAGCCGCCGCCGCTGCCGCGCTTTAACAGCGATCAGAAGAAAGCCGAGTGAAGCTTTAAGGCAGAGCATGTAGTGTCAGTCAGATTACACCCTTCTTTATTTGCACCGTCATGCATTTCTCTGTAAACCCACCCATGGGCTTACAGTCCAATGTTTCTTGACAGGCCACCCCCCTGCGCAGTTTACATATTGCTCGGGTCAGTAATAATACTACAGTCGCAGGAACGCGCATGCGCACTACAAGCGTCTGATGACGCGAGTGAACGCAAGAGGATGCTCATAGACAAATAAAGTCCTTCGTGTCAGATCCATTCAGCTTTAAACAAAAAATTTAAACTGTTTTCCTTTACAACGAGTCAGTGAAAGAAGGCGATTAAAGTGATCGTTCACCCAAAATGAAAATTCTGTCATCATACTCACCCTCAAGTTGACGGTAGCCATTGACTTATATGTAAAAGAAAAGGAAGTAGCCTGTGGAAAAAATAGTATGGAAGTCAATGGCTACCGACAACTGTTTGCTTACAAACATTCTTCAAAATATCTTCTTTTATATTCAACAGAAGAAAGAAACTTATTTGGAACAACTTGAGAGCGAGTAAATGATGACGATTTTGTTTTTGGATGAACTGTCCCTTTAAATTTTTTTAAAAAAAATTGTTTAATCTTCTTTTCATGTCTAAATAAAAAATACCCTTATTTGTATGATTTTGTAATTTTCTAGCATTAAATATATAAAACATTAAAATTGTCAGTAAATTTAATAAAAATGCACATATATACCAAACAGTTTATGTGACATATCTAATACTCTAATGTTTTAAAAACTAAATAAGTTAATGGGACACCAAAGTGCGCTGTATTAATTGAAATGACAGTGAAACTGAAATAACAAAATTCTCTATATTTCACTTGAATGCTGGCATGATGTAAAGTATGAAAGGTGTTATCTCTCGACTAAAGTTCAAGATCTCATTGTTTCAGCCGTTCTCTTACTCTGCAAGAGTCCTTTTACATCAATGGAATTTATGAGGGATTATTGGATTATGCAACCAAGGCATGAGACTTCAGCATGAATGACTAGACTATGTTCTTTAAAGTAATAATCTATTTAGATGTGTAATGAATGTCTGTAATAAACACAATTCAACTTTATACACAATTCCTCCATAGGTCAGAATTTCAGCGTTGCCCTAATTATGCAGCCATTCCGGCATATTACAAGCAACCAAGTTTGTCAAAGTCAAGTTGGTCTGTCAAAGTTCACTACAAAGTTCAAACGTATATTGCAATCGCTAAGAAATCAGATATACGACAAAGATTGTCAACTGAAATGCTTCTAAACTGAAGCTCTCTTTAAATACAGCATTTAAGACATCGCTGTGTTTCCATCGCAGTTGGTATTTTACTGAATTTGCCTAGTAATCTAAGAAAGAGTAACCTGGTTAGTTAAACTGAGTAATTGTAACTGATAAAGTTCTACATGTCGACAGCACTTGGAAAAGCCCTTCAAGAATGGAAGTTTCAAGAGAAAGAACTGCAGCAGCTTCAGGTAAATGATTTTCTGAATTTGTTCTGAATGTCAATACAAAACAATAGACTTAATTGCTTCACTAAATAAAGCATTTCTGTGTCCAGGAGACCCATCGGCTTTACCTGCAGAAGTTAGAGGAAGTCTCCAAACTTCAAAAGAGCTTTGCTGCCTCCATTGCTCGACAGAAAAAGAATTTAAAGGAGAATTTAAAGGCTTTGACTAAGTAAATAAAATGTGTTTTTTTTGTTATGCTGAAGCTTTGTTGAATATGATTGTTGCCTGCTAATGTGCAATTTCTGTTCCCAATCAAAGATTTAATAAAGGACTGACAGAAGAGGAGAAGAATGATGTTAAGGAGGCCAAAGATCACATCCGAAATGTGCCGAGCCTAATCTTTCAAATGGAATCATTTCTTCCTAAGAAAAATGGGTACTGAAAGATTATGCAAATGAAAGGTTGTTTCAAATAAGCTTTGTTATCAGAAGCTGTAGATACATATTATTTGTTATTTTTGATTATCTTTTCAAGGATTTATCTCAGTCTTGTCCTTGGGAGTATGAATGTCAACCTTCCAAGCAAAGAAGCCAAGTAAGCACCAAAAAAGATATACTTTAATGTATTTCAAAATATCAATAGATATGTAACTTTATGTTAACTTTATACATACATGACACATTTATTTTTCATAAGAAATTAAGGCTTGTTTTCAGAGAATATATCGAGTTTTCTTGCACCATTTGCATTTGGCAAATAGGTTTTGTATTTACAATTTAAGAATAAATACTAAATTATATTTATTTAAACAAAGAATTTACAGCAAAATATAATAATAACTAATTTACATTTAAACCTTAAATAAATACATACATTAATTTCTTTCAGCTTTTGCAGAATACAGTATTGAATACGTCACCTTATACCTGTAAATTTTTATTGTAGAGCTGAATACAAGGATGAGTATGAAAGGTTCAAGCTGTATGTGACTGTGACTTTGTTCCTGCTGACCTTCGCTTGTCGCTTCTTCATCAGCTACAGGTAAGACTGAGTTCACACTGGTCTGATTGACACATTCTCTCTCATATCACATTTCATGCCTGTCTTTGTTGTAGAGTTGTGGATGCCCTTCTTAACTTCCTGTTGGTTTGGTACTATTGCACACTGACGATTCGTGAAAGCATCCTCATCAGCAATGGATCCAGGTCAGAAACTGTCAGATGAAACTATCTAAGAGACATTTCAGGTTTGAAGATGTGCATTGCTGCTGTCACACAAGAAATGTTTGATCAGTAATGGGTTTAATAAGCTGTCTCAATGCCCTTCTCTTTTTGGCTTGTGGCATCTGTACAACCTTTGATTTTTTTTTTTTTTTTTTTAAGAATTAAAGGCTGGTGGGTTTTCCACCACTACATTTCTACCTTTCTGTCTGGAGTCATGCTAACCTGGTGAGTCATGTCAAACTATTGATTTCAGACCTACTGCACCTACTCAAATTTGGCCTTAAAATCAATATAAATTGTTAACATTACATAACATAAATTGTTAACATAAATTGTAAACATGTTATTTTTGTAGTGTGATGTACTTTTGAATGAAACTTGCCTGAGCCTGACTAAAGTGACACCAATGGAAAAGGACAGATATTATGTGCAAGAGCAAGTTATTACATCTTGATTAGATATTACAAAGACAACGCAGCAGTTTTGTTGTCTTAACTAAACTATCCACCTTTTTCTTCAACGCGGAAGTAAGCCTACGGGCAAGACTTCCAGTTCATTAGCCGCTATAGGGAAATAACAAGAAGAATAACAATGTGCAGTAAACGGTAAAACTATTTGCACTACAAACCAGTATGTTCACAATTAAGATAATACATTAAAATGATATGGTAAGACACACCAATTTTCAATATCAAGCAGCAAAACAAACTATTTTGTACAGCTAAAAATAGCTGGACGCGGATGACAACGGAAGCCAGACCCATAGAATTTACAAATGGCCACGCCCATTTTTTACGGGAAGAAAAAGGTGGATAACCAAAACTAAAACTACTTAAAATTTGTAATATTTGTATTAAAGTTTAAATAAAACTAAAAATAAATATTAGATAAAATAGCAACAAACTAAAATAAATAATTCTAAAACACAATAATATAAAAACAATAGAATTAAGTTGAAGTACCGAAATTACTAAAATAAAAATAAAAGCTAAATATTAAAAACAAAAGCTAATAATATTGACAAAAGCACATAACGAACTCAAACTAAAATGACCTAATTTAATAAACTAATTAATACAGTAATAGTATGGAAATAATACTAAAATAACACTGCAGTTGTTTTCTTTGGAATAAATCCTTGTAAATCATTGAGGAGTCCAGGAATGTCCAAAAATTTGAATAGGCACAATTTTATGTTGGTTTTAAATGCGTCAGCACAAGAGTTATTCGAATGAGTTATTAAAACGAAAAACCATAAATCATTTTTTGCTATTTGAAATAAAATAAGCTTTAACTGAAATAAAATACCATATAAATAAACTTAAAGGGGTCATCGGATGCAAAATTTACTTTTCAAGTTGTTTGAACATAAATGTGTGTTGGAAGTGTGTGTACACATCCATCCTATAATGATAAAAATCCACCCAGTGTTTTTTTTTTTTAAAATCCCTATTTTAAAATCCCCTTTCTCAAATCAGGCTGTTCTGAGATTCCTGTCAGAATGACGTAGCTCTGTACAGGCCCCTCCCATGACAGATGATTGACAAGACCGTCTTGCCTTAGACCCGCCCTGAGTGAGCTGAGAGTTGTCCACCATTGTGTCGACTCCGGTGCAGGGGAAGACAAGAACGTCTCTGATTAAGCGATTGAGGTCTTTTGTTGGTGAGGTGTAATAATGAACATAGCAGTCCTTATTAACTCCCGACATATGAGCCGCTGAAGATGCAGAGGATTAATGTTACATTCGTTTTGAAGGGAATGCACCGATCCCTGATCTGCCTAAATGCGTCTATTTTCATGCGAATTCATTCGTGAGCCAGCTTCATCTACAGAAGAAGCGAGTATAAGGGTTTTTTATGAATATTTGCAAATTGCCTTTCCTAATAATGTACTAGTTAGTCAGTTTCGCGGCTAAAGTAAACAGTACTGCTTGTCACCCCACGGAAGAGAGGGGCGTGGTCAGCAGAGCTCATTAGCATTTAAAGGGACATGTGCTATAATGGCTTGCTAAAAAGAGCTTATTTTGACAGGTTTAAAAAGATGTTTTTTAAACTACCATTGAGAAATTTTAACCAAAGTATGTTATAGATTTTTAATTAAGACCCTAAAGAATCATAATCGTATCAACTTGTGCAAAATGGACATCCGATGACCCCTTTAAAACTTTGCCATGGCAACACTTTCCATTTTCATTTAGTTTATGTTGATGTACTAAATAACTAAAACTAATACTGAAATAAAAATTAATGAATGACTTAAAAAAATTAAAAATGACAAAACACAACAAAATTATTACAGCTTTAACTTAAAATGAAAACAGGAAATATAAAAATAAAAGCTTTTTCAAAATATTAACAAAAAAACAAAAACAAAACAAAGTATAGTAGTATAGTAGTAGTATACTAAAATAAACAATAAATGAGAATCAGTGAATTGCTGCTACAATTGGTTTGCCCTCAAATAACACTTCTGTTGTATATGTAGGCCAGATGGTGAAACATACCAGTCTTTCAGGAACCAATTCCTGGCCTATTGTTTGTATCAAAGTAAGTTACAAACTCTTCATGGATACACCACCTTGTAAAACATCTGTTGTGGGAAAAAACTACCAAAACTGCAATATTGTGCAATTCTGAAGGCAAATGTTTCACTTTCTCTTGCAGGCTTTGTGCAGTATCTTCAGTACTACTATCAAAGTGGGTGTCTCTACAGGTTAAAAGCACTAGGGGAAAGACACAACTTGGATTTGACTGTTGGTAAGGATTTCTGAGTTTACAGTATAAAGAAAATCTAACAGTGTAAAGCTTTATATCAAATGGCTTTTTGTTTACACAGAGGGATTTCAGTCATGGATGTGGCGGGGACTGACTTTTCTTCTTCCCTTTCTCTTCCTGGGCCATGTAAGTGTTTGTCTATCCTATAGAATATATAAATTCGAAGCATAATTTCTCATATATATAAAGAATAAAGCTTTGAAAATGGAACAGCATATGAATTGCCTTATGAAAATAATCATTTACTGTATATCTTGGTCAATGTGTCACAGTTCTGGCAGCTTTGGAACAGTATTTCTCTCTTCAGAATGGCTCAGTTGACTGAAAGTAAAGAATGGCAGGTCAGTGTTGTGTGGTAGACCTTTCCACAATATCATAATGAAATAATAAATTAAATCCACTCACTTAGCTAAAGATTATGAGTAAATTAAGACAGTGATCTTGAAGTTGCAATAACCTCTTGACCTCTTTTTTACTGCAGGTGTCCATGTGTGGCTTCTGCTTTCTGGTTCTGTTTGCGGGAAACTTTTTCACTACACTTGCAGTCGTCCGTCACAAGCGCAAAAACCAGCAAAAGACCAAGAGCCTGTGATTTTTAAGAGCTTTCATGTAGAAACGTCAAAGAAGTCAACAGACATATTTGTACAAAACATGCAGATTTATGTTAATAATGAATGGGTCTTACACAATAATCAGTCTTTAATTTTTTATTGTCTTTCAGAAAACATGCAGAATGCATTTTTAGTACAAAGTGGGATGTTAAACAATCTGTAATAAATTTGTTTGTAGAAGTGGAATTTTTTAAAACCTGAATAAACTATAAAAATGAAAAGTGTTATTTGTTTTTTTTGTGTGAAATAAATGTAGTAACATTATTAAAATATTAGCCCCTATAACACTATTATAACGAATTAATTTATTCCATAATAATAATGTTACTTATGTCGTATTACTTAATATTGTTTATTACATGATTTAAATAAATTATATTCGTATTAGTCATTCAAGTAGTGAAGAATCACGTGGAGAGTTAAATGACCTAAGATGACCTCATTTTCCCAGAATTCCTGTCATAACAATATGGCGGCGTCCTTCGACATGCATTCGTAAAGTTAGCCAGTTATTTACATGCGACATATGAAGTTAGATGTTTGTCTGGCTATTGCTATAGATGTATAGACCACAGAAGATGTTGTTTTTAGCGGTGGTATCGTGTTTGCTGTATTGTACAGTCGGCGCTGAGAAGCCAGGTAACGTTAGGGTTTATATTGCAACGCATGGCTGACAAGTAGCACGAAAATGAGTTAAATTAAACTGTTAATCAGATTATAGATCAACAGTACGGCAATGCTAAAGCAATGCACATGCACTCATTTTTGCACGGCACTCTCAATGTTATGGATCGTACGAGTTTTGCAGTTAGGCTGTGTTTCAAAATCTAGTGAGCTTCCTACTTAGACAGCATTGTTAGACAACCCAGGCGCCTTTCCAGTTTCAGTATTTTTAATCGCTGCTATAATAGTAAAAATGCTAACTAGATAGGCATCTCACTAGGTTTAGACACATTGTTCTATATCGCTTGTCTGTCTCATCAAAACGATGTCGTTATTGTTTGTTTACATATTTCCCGACAAGTCAGTGTGCAAACTGTATTCCCGTGCATTCACAGGTGTTTTGAATGATGTTTGGGATTTCACTGAGAGCTACCTGTTGACTGTGTGGCAGAACAGGTTATATGTGTACACTACTGCTGCTGTTCTCATAGGAGTCTGGTTTACTGTGAACATGCTTTTCAAAAAGGTATTAAAGTGTGTTTACTCTTAAAGCCTCTCTGCAAATTAAAGTTTTGTTTACACTTTATTTTGATAGTCAACTTTAGACATTCTACTAACTATAAGTAACTTTGTAACTACATGTCAACTACATGTCAACTAATTCTTGTTCATTTGCAACTACATGTCTATTAACTCTCAGAGTAGACTGTTAGGGCAGGTTTAGGGTTAGTAGAATAAGCTGACATATACTTGCAACGTTTCTCATAGTCAGTATGTTGTGTGTTGTGGACTCATCAAAATAAAGTGTTAGAAGATATTAAGCAGACAGTCTACTAATACTCTAATGACTGCTAGTTGACATGTAGTCGCAAAGTTACTTACTGTTAGTAGAATGTCTAAAGTGGACTATCGAAATTAAGTGTTACCAAAGTTTTTGTTAGTTTTTTTTGTCTTGGTTGCTAATAAACACAACTTAATAGATTGTATTTTTCCTTTATAGAAAAAAATGGCTGACCCTGTAAGTCCTCTGATTTATAAATCTGTGAAAAAACAAGAACTTTCACCTGAAACAGAAAAAGTCATTCACGTTTCTGGGGTCAAAGTGTTTTATGGATCACAGACAGGAACTGCAAAGGTTTGTATACACTGGTGCTCAAAAGTTTGGAATAATTAGGAATTTTTAGAAAGACATTTCTTGTGCTCACCAATTCTGCATTTATTTGCAAAATACAGTAAAATGGTAATATTGTGAAATATTTCTACAATTTGAAATAACTGATATTTATTCTTGTATACTTTTAGAAGTAATTTATTCCTGTGATACAAAGCTGAATTTTCAGCATAATTACTCTGGTCTTAAATCTTTATAAATATAAATATATAAATAATATATAAATATAAATCTTTTTAATATGCTGATTTGATGCTCAAGTGCCATTTATTATTATTATCAATGTTGAAAACAGCTTTGCTGCTTAATATTTTTGTGGAAGCCATAATATGCTGCCATTCAAAAGTTTGGAGTAAAATTTTTTTTTTTTTTAAATGATAATTTTTCTAATTCAGTATGGATTCATTAAATTGATAATGTTATAATGTTAAGAGATTTATAGTTCAAATAAATGCTTTTCTTTTGAACTTTCTATTCATCAGAGAATCCTGAATAAAATTGTAGTTTAAAGTTTTTGACCGGCAGTGTAATTATTATAATTAATTTTTATTTATTTGTTTATTTGAAAGAATTACATGCAACTGTGTGATGTGGTTGTAAACTACCATTTTTAACTCTGCCTAGGGTTTTGCAAAAGAGCTTGCTGGAGACATCAGTGCTCAGGGGATCCAATGTGAGGTTATAGATATGAAAGAGTACGACCCAGAGGACAGACTGGCTGAGGAGGTGAACGCAGCATGTGCTTCACTGGCCCCATACACGCTGATCAATTTCCTTTTTTGTTGCAGTAGCATGTAGTCGAGGAAGCAGAAATAGATGATTTAAACTTTAGGATTTGTCATGCTTGCATAAGTATTTCACTTTCAGCTCTAAGAATATCACAGGAATTACTATGAGCTTCATATCTTTCAATTACCACTTACCACGATAACATTTACAGGGTATATAGATCTTCTGACTGGCAGTTAATCACAATACTTCTCCTTGAGCAGAATGTAAAACGATTTGCCAGCCTTTTATATCACCAGAGCTTAAATATTAAAACCCCAAGAGTATTAAAAGCAAAGTAACATAATTCAATTTTTTCGTTTCCTTAAATGACTTCTGTACTACTAGGCAAAGGCAGAACGCAAAACTACAACACCAAAACTGAAATGAATAAGGTTTTGATAGAATTTTAATTTGTCTGTTCTCACATTCTCAATCAGAGCAAAGCTGAGACAAATCTATCTGTCACAGGACAGTCACAGCAAAGTCTAAAAGACCTGAGTTTTGTTCCTCTCAGCATTTATACCCCCGGTTTCACAGACAAGGCTTAAGCCTAGTCCCAGACTAAAATTTAAGTCTTAGCTGTTTCAACTGAAAGAAACTTGCACTGATTGATCTTAAAATATATCAATGCCTTTGTTTTGTCTCAAGAGGGACACCAGTAATGTTTTTTTCTAAGGCATGTTTATAAAAATTACTTAAATGTCCTAATTGAACTATGGGGTAATCTTGGCTTAGTCTAAGCCCTGTCTGTGAAACCAGGCCATACAGTGTTATAAGCAGCACTATTATTCAGTATGATTGATATACTATTGTAGTTTTTGATTATGTTTTGAATTGGGTTGTCTCCCTTTAATGTATTAATGTTTAATATTTCTCTACAGTTTTTAATTTTTATTTATTAGTAGTTTTATTTATTTTATAATTTTTTTTTTGCAATAAATAAATTTTAGAATTTTTTTTTTTTTCATTTGACGTAACAGTTTTTTGTTAATGTTTATAGTTAACGATAACAACCCTGTTTATAAATGCTACAGCATGGTTTATTCACGATGTTTGCTCTATTTTAAATATTAATAACAGTTTGGGTGAATAACACAAACAGTCAGTAAATGTCTGGATCATATTTTACCCCAAAATCAAAAGTTTGTTTTTTGATTTTAGGGAAATAAGATCCAGACGTTTCACATGTTTAGTGCTCTTAGTAGAGAGCTGCTTCCATGAGTACTAGGGGTGTCCCCGACTAAGGATTTTCACAGTCGAATCGGAATTTTCGAATCATGCTGATAGTCGACTGATAGTCGAATCATATGTTTGGGGCGGGGCCAAAATACATTACATTCCACAGTCATAATTACTGACGTTAACCCACAGGGAAAAGGTGTAACGGACGCCTCGCAGATACAAACGGAGTAAATAATGTTTTATGTTTTGATTAAAAGATAGTTAACATTAAACGTCAGCGAAACCCTAAAGAATTCACAACATTTTTTTTTACAATAGTGCT
>JAFVLL020016742.1:0-27522 GCA_021397915.2 Tor tambroides
ACAAAAAAAAAAAAAAAAAAAAAAAAAAAAAAAAAAAAAAAAAAAAAGGTTAATCCAAAAATGAATATTTCTGAAAATGTACTTACCCTCAGATGAGTTTAATTCTTCACGGGAACAGATTTGGAGAAATTTGGAGGATTCACTTGCTCAGCAAGGAATCCTCTGTGGTGAATGGGTGCCGTCAGAATGAGCGTCCAAACAGCTGATAAAAACATCACAATAACCCACACAACTCCAGTTCATCAATTAACGTCTTATGAAGCCAAAAGCTATGTGTTTGTAAGAAACAAATCCATTCTTTAACTGTTTTTGCATTTAAATGGTGCTTGATCTGTGCATATTACTCTACTGAATCAGACAAGACTTTTGCACTGGAGGAAGCGTTATTATAGATCATGGACTCATATTTTGGTCAGAAGCTAAACTTTAAAGTTGAAATGCCTTGGATTTGTTTCTTACAAACACACCGCTTTTGGTTTCACAAGATGTTAATTGGTGGACTGGAGTGGTGTAGATTACTTGTGGACTACTGTGACGTTTTCATCAGCTGTTTGGACTCTCATTCTGACGGCACCCATTCACTGCAGAGGATCCATTGCTGAGCAAGTGATGTAATGCTACATTTCTCCACATTGGTTCCCATGTAGAAACAAACTCATCTACATCTTGGATGGCCTGAGGGTGAGCAAATTTTCATTTTTTGGCTGAACTATCTCTTTAATTTAATGAAGTTTCTTCACAGTCACTGATATGGTGTATTATAAGGTATGTAATATAATTACATTCCTTTACATACTGCATTGTACTTTGTACTTCTTCAAGCTATGAAGTACTAAAAAAAGGAACAACTTACGGTTGCTTACTCATACTTTTTGCACACTTATATGTCAAAGAGTACAGGCTACACTACACATATGTGGAAGCGAGGGAACGCGAAATGAAAGTTCAGACACTATACAGTGTGCATTATATCCACAGTCTAGCTGGAGAGACGCTGGTGGGCGTGGCTTGAGTATTGACGTGCCCTCCAAACACCCCCATCTACACGAGCTCCAGGACTCCTTCATGACGTCACAGAATTCCCTCTCATTCGAGCTTTTCCAGTTCTACAACTTCCAAGTGTTATTTACCCAAAGGCAATAAAATTCCTGTAACTGAATCAGTTCTGTAATCGATGCCGCTCTGCGAGTGACAGCACGCAAGCCACAAAACTATAACGCTGGAACCGCTCTACAACAACGTTACACTTCAAACACTTCACACAAAAGTTAAGTTACACTTGGAAATGGAACGTTATTACAGTCAGAATGCAACGTAAGCACTTCACACTGAAACAACGTTTCATTTCGCAGTGAAAAAAAAATGTTGCATGTCGCGGTAAAGTGGTATATTTCAATGTACGATTTTTACATGGAACTCCAAGGAATACTATAGTATTACCACTGTCTAAAAACATACTTTATACGTTACTATCAGAGGTGACAACTATCTAACAAGAAAAGTGGGGGTTTAAAAGTCTCCTGAACTGAAAGAGGTTCAGTAATGAACGTTTGAGGTCCCTTCCTGATAACTGTAACCCTTTGAAGGGAACAGTGATACTTCAAAACACACTTCACACTCAACTTCCTCATCAGAGCAGTCGAAGCACGTAGCTGCAAAATTTCTCAAACTTAGCAGAGCTTCATTCCATGTAGAAAATGTGAATTCAAAGATCTTTGAGTTGAATAGACAGGTTCACGCGTAAATATGTTTACAAACACCCTAACGCTTCACTGACAGACATCACAGTAAGAGCATCAAACACTTACAAACTTCTTCTTTCCGTCTCCTTCGTCATAGTTCTTCTTGCTTTTCTTCTCCTTGTCTTTCCCACTTTTGGGAGCACCAGCAGATGCTGAGTTTGGATCCATTGTTGTGCTGTAAAATCACTTATATTCCTCAAACGTGGACCCTCACACGCCCGCTCAGGGCGTCTTAACCCGCGGCCTGGTGGTGCTGCGCGCCGCCTGCCTGCACTCGTCCTCCGGCACAAAGGAAAAGGAGGGAATTTTGAACCCTGAAGCCCAGATCACAGTCGTGTTCTGGTTTGGGACCTTTCGCGACTCAATACGCGCCCGGGCTGATCGCCGCCGCACAAGTCTCCTCGTCCACACGCGCGTTTTGGCGCAAGTTGGTCTCGATCGCGAATAAAAAAAACTGCACGTTAAGTCTCTAAACCTAAACTCTGTCAATCTATAGAGCTGTCACGAATTCCTCTTATGATTGATATAAAGTCCTGGCGCGCCATGGTCAAGTCCTCAGACCGTAAAAACAGCCATGAGGAGATCAGCTGAAGTTTTCCGCTTTCTCTCTTTCTCTCTTCCTGTGTGTGCTGGGCAGGTCAGATGGGCGGAGCCAACATGCGCACAGACACACACCTGAGTAAATCACACGCAGGTAGACAAACACTGACCCCTCACGTTTCAGTCATCTAAAATATGAATTAAAAATGGCTCGATAAAGATTGTCATACATAATGTGATATACACAGCCTTCCGCATAATGCATTACTCAGATGTTAAAACTGACCTCCCAGTAAGGTTTTTACAGTGATTCAGCTATGATAAGATCTTTATAAACAGTACAAAGTTTAATATTTAAGATTACGTAATACTTTTATTCAGCAAGGATGTTTTAAATTACTCAGACGTCACAGTAAAAACATTTATAATGTAATAAATGCTGTTCTTTTGATTGTTCTGTTCATCAAAGAATTCTGAAAATATAAATGTAACACGGTTTCTATGAAAATATGAAGCAGAACAACTGTTTTCAACACTGATAATAATCAGAAATGTTTCTTGAGCAGCAAATCAGCATATTAGAGTGATTTCTGAAGGATCATGTGACGCTGAAGACTGGAGTAATGATGCTGAAAATTCAGCTTTGACCACAGGAATAAATTACATTTTAAAACATATTGAAATACAAAACAGGTATTTGAAACTGTAATAATATTTCACAATATTACTATTTTTACTGAATTTTTTTTTTTTTGTCAAATAAATGCAGTCGTGGTGAGTATAGGGGATAATTTTACTCCAAAGGTCACTGTTTCACTTTCTCTTCATGGTAATAAACACAGCTTGACTTTGACCTTTAAACTAAAGGTGTATGTATTTGAACTGCTTTGCTATTGTAAGAACAAACTTCTGTGAAAAGGTTATGGGTTATGTCATATGTTCCTGATATTTCTTAGAAATCTGTAATTCTTGTTTTTATACATTATAACTTAAGAAAGAAAAATAATTTAGAAAAATGTAGAAAGAAAATTGGGATAATTTTTCATTGTAAATTTAAAACTGTATGTAGAAATGAATTAAAGACTTTTTAATTTAATTTAAAAATTAACATTTATTTTCTCTGTTTATTTTTCTCTCTCCTGGCATACAGTGCAGCCTAATGTCATTCAGCATTTTCTATTACATGTTCTTAAATAAAATAAAATAAAATAAAATAAAATAAAATAAAATAAAATAAAATAAAATAAAATAAAATAAAAATGGAACTAGATTTCTTCCTCGCTAACCTTTATTTTATTTCTAAGTGAAGTGCGCCACCTGCTGGTAAGAAGATGATCCGCCGCTGCGTGTTTGTGTTTCACAGCACATTCATTCCTGCCAGGAAAACTTAATTTAGACTTGCCTACTCATTTCTGATTTGTCCCATTAACAGGTAAAAGCAGAACGGATCTTGATGAATTCATGCTGGTTAAGGCACATTAAGAGCCGTTTCACTTTGCTCATTTTCCAATGTCATTAACTTTAATGGCAGACTTCAGGAACACCGGAGAGAAGCTGCTGACAGTTGACTAAATCAGTGTTATTCAGCGGTGTGTGTAATTAACAGGCCTCGGACGGTTACGGGTGTGTGTCATAAAGAGACAAAAAAGAAAAGAAAAGCTCTTTGCAGAAAGTCTGTGCATCCATTTCTCTCTTTAAGCGAATGCAGAATATTTCCTCCAGCTCTGCAGAAATCAGTCTGATATTGTCCTCAGTCAGTCAGTCACGGCGTGTTTCTTTGTGAATGTGCTGACTCAAGCCAACCCAGTTTCACACGGAGTCATTATCATCTACTGCACACACTCCAATTTACCCAAACTCTCGTCTAAATCCCACCAGCGCGCAAAAAACCGAAAGAAATATCAGGGACCTGTGACACTGAAGGGCCCCGGACTGACAGAATGTATGGTAATGATGGTTTGTTGTGAAGTAATGAGGACATTCTATGTCATGCAGGGCTTTTCACACACAGACACTTCTATTGTCTTTATGACAGCAGATTAACCCACAGACTAACACTATACATTTTTAGAAATATTAGTTAGTCTCGTTAGGAAGCCGTTTCTCTGTTGAGAACAGGGAAGTCAAGAGTGTTTATGATGCAGAATACAGTACAAATTGGTGTACAGTCGGAATAAAAGCACAAATAGCTGGTGGGAAATATTGAATAAGTAAAATGAACTATGAAATAATTAACACTGCATAAACAGAAGCTTGTTTTGAACTTTTTGACTGCATATCAAATAAATAACAAACAGCTCATGTGATATTTAGTGTGAGCTCCTAAGGAAAATGAACATTTTCTGAAGGTTAAGCGCTTCCTCTTAACTGCCCTTTAAAAAAACCTTTTTAAGAGTTTCCTTTTCCTAGCTGAAAGTTCCCTTATATGTTCTGGGGACATTTTCAGCAAAGTTGTCCTCAGAAGTGTAGCTAGGTCAGAAACTTTCTCTCTCTCACACACACACACACACACACACACACCGTTGTTGATCAGAATCTGTGTTTTTTTGAAGACTGTATCTTATTATACCTCAAAACAGTTGGATATTTGTCATGGCCATTGGTTTCTCTCAGCCTTTGCGAGCTGCTCGGAAAGGCTCTTGAGGAAAGAGACACATCCATTTGTCTTGGTTTCATATTATAGGCCCGGCGTCTCTCTTATCGAGTCGCACCTGATTCTCTGCGTCTGTCATCGCGGCTTTGGCGCATTGGATGCGGATTAAGACAGATATCAGATTGATTTGGATCTCCGCTGGCGCTGGCGTCTTACGTAACTTCAGGAGAATAAAATAACTGTCAGACAAACATCGATAGATGATTCGAGCTCAGCTGGGTGGAAGCCAGACTAACTACTGCTGGACTCATTTAGAGTGTCTCACAGGACACAATAATGACCTTTCAGAGGGTTTGAACCTCAAACCTTTAGCTCAGATCTTTAAAGGAACAATTCAGCACCAAAATTAAAAACCTGGCATCATTTACTCACCTAAATGACTTACTTTCTTCAAATGCTCAAACCAGTGTTGGTATTGTTAACTAAGACTATTAAAAATCTTCATTAACAAACAATAACTGAAAATAAAATGGAATTATTAGATGAAAAACTTGAACCAAATTCGATAAATTTGATAACTAACAGAAATAAAATAAGTTGATGTACTAAAATAATTACTAAATACTAAAAAAAAATGACAAAAAAACCTAAAAAAATAGATAAATAAAGCTGAATAGAAATAAAAAAATAATAAAAATGACAAAAGTACATAAATTACTGAAATTAAAATGAAAACTGAAAATCTAAAAATAAAAGCTTATTTACTACATACTATCATTAAAAAACATAAAAATGAACAAAATAATTATTAAAACTAAACTTAAATTAAAATAAATAAATAAAATTAAAATAAATTCAAATTTTCAGTAAACTGAAAATAACAAATAAAAGCTTATCATAAATATTACTAAATACTATAACAATAAAAAAAACTAAATAACTAATTAACAAAAGCACAAAACAAAATTACTAAAACTTAAAAAAATTAAAAAATAAAACTAAAACTGAAAACATAAAATTAAACACTTTAAAATATTAATAAATACTATAATAGTATGTAAATAATTCTAAAAAATAAAGATAGGAAATGTTTACTTGAAAACCAACTCAAATAAAATAAGTAAAAATGTGAAAAAATAAATAAATAAATAAATTACAACAAAATTATTAAAACTAAAATTAAAATGTAAACTGAAAATATACAAAATAAAAGCTTAAAACTATTAATAAATACTATAAAATTTTAAAAAATGAAATAACTAATTAACAAAAGCACAAAACAAAATTACTAAAATTTAAAATTAAAACTGACAAATATAAAAATAAAAGCTTTAAAATATTAATAAATACTATAATAGTACGTAAATAATACTAAAATAATGAAGATTGGAAAAGTTGCCCTGAAAACAACTGAAATAAAATAAGTAAAAAAATTACAACAAAATGATTAAAACTTAAATTAAATCAGAAAAGATAAAAATAAAAGCGTATAAAAAATATTAATAAATACTATAAAATAAAAAAACGAAATAACTAATTAAAAAAAGCACAAAACAAAATGACTAAAACTTAAAATTAAAACTGAAAAGCTTTAAAATATTAATAAATACTATAATAGTACATAAATAATACTAAAATAATGAAGATTAGAATGTTGCCTTGGAAACTATCTGAAATAAAATAAGTTTAAGAAGAAATACTTAAATTACTGAAACTAAAACTGAAATAAAAATAAAGCTAAATAGATATATATTTTAAAATATATTAATAATAATAATACAAATTTCACATACTACAAAAACTTATAAAATCTGAAAATTTTAAGATAAAAGCTTATTCAAAATAAAAAATAGTATATAAATAATACTTAAATAACACAGATTCAAAGGTTGTTCATACAACCCATGCATTTGAAACTTCTAATTTTGTGTTCAAGTCATACGATTCTTTTAACCGCCAGGCCGTATCTGCACGCTCAATTAAAAAGCGTAAGACAGCAGAGCTGAGATGAGCATGTTTGCTTCTTCTCATCACAACCTCATCCTATCAACCGTGATCAATATCAGCACATTATCCAGACACAGACTGGATGTGACATGAATGTGAGATTTAATCATGGTTTAACATTGTACAAGAAAATAATCTCTTACATAACGCACACGACTCGTGATAAACCGTATATGGACAGAAATGGCCGTGCAGAAGTACAAAACAGTCATTATATACAGACAGATCGATCACACGGGTGAGTCCGGCCCTGTTATCCAAACTGCTTCCAACGCGGGGCTCATTTGTAGGAGCTGCGGGCCTCTCGCAGTGAGCGGTCGTAAGGCATGGAGGCGAAGAAAGAGTTCCTCAGCTGACAGTTGATGAAGAACACGATGAGGAGGACCAGCAGGAAGAGCACCAGGCACATCACCACGTACGTGGCCAGGTCCGGTTTGTCGGGCTCACCCTCTCGCAGGGCGCTCCCGCGGCCCGTGGGCTTCAGGAGGGCCGACACGCTCACGGGCCCGTGGGACACGTTCAGAGGCGCAGGAGTGTGTGTGTTGCTCATCAGGTCGAAGTCTCGCGCCGCTGCGGTGGAGTTCAACAGCATCTGCCTCAGCATGATGAATCTAGACTAAAACAGACAAATACACACTGCACATTCATACTAGTACAGTGAATTTTACGTTACATTTATTGATATTCTGTACAGTCTATGCATTATAATTCACTAAATATATTTGAAAAGCCGTTTTTGTCAAGTATTCTCTTTATATTTCTTATGTACATAAAACTTAGACTATTGTTGCATTATATCATGTGTAAAGGACATTGGGGCTAGTTGTCACAGGGTCTGTCAGTTATATATCAGTTTCTTTAGTCACACTGTACAGATGCTTTTTTAGCAGTAGTTTTGTGTGTTGGTTTTCCCCCAATAGTCTTTTTTGTGACTTTTATTCTCTAAACTAAAAGCCCAATATCGTCATATGATTATAATATCTGTTTGGAGAACAACTGAACACTTAAGCACACTGACATATAATTAAGACAAAATTCACTATATAATGAAGGTAGATTTGAACTGAAGTGTTGAATGTTGTTCTCAGGAGCAGAGTATTTTACATACAAGGTAGACTGGGGCAAGCTGTCACATGTTTATTTATTTACTTTTATTCACTGATGTTTTGTGAATTTAATTCATAAACCTAGTTTTTTATTGACTAATTAAAACCACACTGACATAAATTAAGACATAAGTCAGTATATAATGATGGTAGATATGAACTGAAATATTGAACCTGTTTTCAGGACAAGAGTATTTTACATACAAGGCAGGCTGGGGCATGTTGTCACACATTATATATAAATAACGAATATATATATATATATATATATATATATATATATATTCAAACGTTATTTATGCATTGATTTATTGCTTCCAATAAATACATACATATTTATATACATTAATAACGTGTGTGTGTGTGTGTCTATATATATATAGATATATATATAGTTTTACTGATTCTCATTACTGAAAATCCATCATGTAACGCATTTGAAATGCATACTTGTTTTGCTTTTTTGTTACTTTTTTGTTCAAAGATATACTTCTCAATCCAGTATCAATAAACGCCAGCTTCTTATTGTGACAACTTGTATGAATGAACTGTGTCTTTTATACAGACAACAAAGTTTATGTTTAATATCTTTTTTTTTGTACTCAAGACTTGTGATCTGTGTCTGCACAGTTGACTTTCTTAAAAATAAACCTAACAGGCTTTTCAGTGGAATGAAAGACGTGACAACTAACCCCGGTGCCCTCTATGTAACTTTATGTATGTAAATACACGATTGCGCGCATGAGCTCTGCAATAAAAACATTATAATTCACTGAAAGCACCTAAGATGTGCGCTCTGAGTCTGTTGCGCGTTATTTAAGAGGTTTCAGGGTTTCGCTTACCGTCTGTGCGCCGCGGACAGCAGGGCGAGGAGGACGCGGCGCGTCGTTGCGTTCGCATTCCACGAACTCCCTAAGACCACCAGACCTCCAACGCACCTCAGACAGGAGCTCTGATCATCGGCACTATATCCACAGATGACTCAGTCCATCCATATCCCACTGTGTGCTTTTCCATAGATTCAGGCGCTAGCGGAGAGAGAAGACCTCTCCAATCACACCGACGGATCCAAATGTCTCCAAATAAACGCGCAGTGAAGGTCAATAACAGCGCATGACGGGTCTCAGTATCCTCGCGCACACAGAATCACTCCTTTCCGACAGGTTTCCATGCTTTGGACCAGCGCCCGTCTAACCAACATCCCGTCGCATGTTTATATCCAGGGAAAGTGGCTCTCCACACGCGCATCCGTCATCCGCGACCTCCGGTAACTGTGGTCGATCGATCCGGTTCGGCTGGAGGGGAAGAGTATTTACGAGCAAATAAAAGAAACATGGAAACGGAAGATACACGAACGGTTCTCTGTGCGCAATGGATATGGAGACGCGCTAATCTCTCTCTTTCTCTCTCCTCAGACGTACTCTTCAATTTGAGACAAAGTGAGTGGAAGAGTTTCAGGAGGGTGCGGAATGTCTCAGAGAGGTTTTACTGGGAGAGAGAGAGAGAGAAACATGCAGCCTATCAGGTGAACCAGCCATTTGAGCTGCTGATGTCAGTTCAGGCCCGTTCACACTTAGAACAATAATGATATGTATAACAACAAATATATTAGCGTCCAAACAAACACACCATATACCTTATGTAGCCCCGCCCCTTTTCGGCGCTGCTCTCGTTGTCTTCTGTCTTCCGTTTTTATTTCCAAAGCGTGAAGGTAAGGTTGTACGAATTTAATTAACCGTTCTAAAATCTTCCTGGTCTACTGTCAGCAGCTTCGAACATTATGAATATGATAACTTTCGTTAACTCTACTAATACTGTAATACTGTAGAGCTACCACAAAAAAACAAACAAACAAAAAAAAAAAAACCGGAAGTTCAAAGACAAAATTCTAAAGACGGTTGTGCAAAATTCTAAAGACGGTTTCACTGATGCATAAGGTCTATAACGTTCTGTTTGTTATAAGCTGGCATTCATCTCTCATCTGCTGCTTTATGCGCAAACTCTTTAAAGTTGTTGGATTCTGATTGGCTGTCAAAGTTTTTATCGTTCATCAGCTGAAAAAAAATCTGAAACTGTTTCCAAGGATATCCTTCCCCTGTAGCTTTGATGTGTCAGAATTAAAACAACATTTTTGTTATTGTCCTTGGTGTTAACATTAATTCAACAACATAAGATGTAACATTAAACCCATAATTTATGTGCATATAAGAAAAATTAAGAAACATTTATTTATTTCATTTTATTAGGGAATTTTGGTAATGTAATTTTACAAAAAAAAAAAAAAAAATCATCTTTTTCTCTTTCTAAAAACAACAAATTTAACAATATTTATCCTGATATATTTATTCGTTTTTCTCTGTATATAGTAATACTGTTAACCAGTCAACAGTAACGCTGAAATGATATTTTTGTAGAATGAAATTACATAAATGTCATAGAGATATTGGGTGAAGTCACCAAGTAATCATCATCATTACAGCTGTAAGTTTAACATGCGCAAACATCGTGTAAAAAAATGTGAAAATCTAGTTTTTCCATTAAAACCTGAGGAGACAATGGAGTGTTGTGGATTTGACATCCTTTACTATCTCCTCAGTACTAAATAAACCTGGCATACATAATATGCCAGTATAATCTTTGGTATAATCAGTTCCTTTATTTTAGTCTAATCGACACATTCACACTAGTTTTCTTAACAAATTAGCACTGCTGTGTGATGTTCAACTATACAAACCTCTCAATGAAGAAATCAGCTTCTTGAAGCGTAAACATTGTTTAGTGCTGAAGACTGTCAAGCTCATTAATATTAATATTTTTTAAAGCCTGAGAACACGCCCTCCTCCTGGTAATCACCACTGAAGAACATCATATCACAGCTCAGAGGTTAAACAGCTCATCAATATTCATCAGCACCTGTCTTGAATTAGCATTGCACACATGGGGTTGAACGGAGCAATCAGGACAGAGTCAGATTGGTTGGGTGACCCCACTAAAGTGAACAGACGGGCCGATTGGACACGACCATAAAATGTCATTTAGACACAAACGTGTTTATGCAGCAGTAAAGAGCCACTCACACCAAGGACAGTATCTACGATAAAGTTTTAATAATCGTTATAGTTCTATGAGAATGGGAAACACATACCACAGTTAATGACGCAAAGGAACAACATTGTTGGAATCACTTTCAGAACGATTTTTTCCCAGCTATTGTAGAATAAAAATCCAATCAGAATCCACCTGACTTTAAAGAGCGCAAGCATTTAAAGTGGTGTGGATGCCAATATTATTGTTGTAGTTATTGTTCTTGGTGTGAATGGTTTCATTCTATGAATTAAACTAATACAAATAAAACTTAATAAATATTTCCAAAAACAGTTCGCTCAAATTACATTTTTTTGCCATCATTTACTCTTAATGTCAACACAAAGACATCCATTTGAATAAGTGACATTATCTCATATTTTTCATAATTCCCATATTTCAGTGAATTATTCCTATAACTAAGAATCATCTTCATATCCAGACCAAAGCTGCGTCCCAATCGAAAGGCTGCATCCTCCGAAGAGTGCATTTGAAGGGCGGTTGTGTCACCACGGCGCGACGAAAGCTGTCCCAATTCGAAGGCTCCTTCAAATGCAGCCTCCAGATGCACCCTTTGTTTCGTGGGGAATGAAGGGTACAACAGATGGACACTTTTCGACCTTGCCTACCCCAGAATTCATTGCGCACCAGTGATGACAGGTTTTTTTTTTTTAGAGAAATTGCTGACTTTTGTAAAATTACAGCAAGTATTGGGTTATAATTACTAGAATAATCTAATGTATGTAATGATACAAATGTAAAAATAAAAAATACCTAGATAATCTGGTTCAAATGTTGACTTATATCTTACCAAGATGCAATTTTATTGTTTACATAGATGGACCAAGGTCAACATATTTCAAGTTTTGAACACTGTTTTGTTTTTAGGCAGTTGAATATAACTTTTTTTAAAAAAGTCCAGTACAAACACAACTGCTGTTCGTTCACGGCAGTTGTCATGTTTGCTAGGTGACAGAACAGTCCTTCGTAAGCTAGATCGTCCCATTTAGCAAACCTCGGTCCAACCTTCGCAGCCTCTGAAGGTGTAGCCTTTTAAGTCCGAGTCCTTCAAAGGATGCAGCCTTTGAATTAGGACACAGCTCATGTGTGCCTCACCCATGAAAAGTGAAGCTAAAACATTTTGATCGCCATCTGGTGGCTGGCAGGAGTATAGGTCATAAACCCCGCCCTCTCCATGTAAACGAAAGGGATGTAAACCAAACTAAAAAAACAAACAAATTACACTTCAAATAATTTTTTCCCAAAGATGGTCAATTTAGGTAGTCCTTATCAAGATGATTTGTTCTCGAGTGTTTGTTTTTCTGATAAATTTGCTTGTAGATAGTTGTCTTGATGCTATAAAACCAGGGTGTGGCATCATGATTGTGTGCTTGCGACTGGATCTATGACAGTTTGGGCAGGACTTGGGCTCCAAATGACATCATTGGTGCAAGATTACATAGCCCATACCTGGGATGTTTTGTCTTCACTTTTCTATAGTGGAAGGAAGTGGAGATACGTCGTCCATCTTTTTTTACAGTCTATGATCCAGACGTAGTTTTGAATGCATAGGATTTTTTAAATTGCTATATGGAGATTAAAAACTGCTTTTCACGTTACATTAAAGGTCCTTCAAATCAGCGTTTCGGTTTCTGGGCTCTTTAAAACACCACTACACTTAAGAACCAGAAAATAAAAAAAGTCCTTTTTTAGACGCTTTAAACGCTCAGCCTGCAATTTGCATAAAACTAAAGTCCTTTGAGAGTCTGTGTGTAGAAGACAAAAGCTTTCTCAATCTGTCTGTCCCAATATGAATAGAACTATAATAAGCATCACCACTGGGCTATATTATTGCGTCATCATTACTTTTGTATTGTAATCTGTAAACAAAGATATTTAGAATAGAATAGATTGTGAAAATAAAGCAAACCTGGAGCAATTAGCATTTATAAATCACATTAAGCAAACCTCACCACGAACTTAAAGTACGTCAGTTTGTTTTTATAAGCATCGCATATAAACAAAATTCTTGCAAACCGCTTCTAGACCCCTGAAACAAATCAAAACACTCTTAAAAGGTTCTCAATTGGCCACACACTTTGTGGTTCTACCTGGCTTGATTATTTCCCTTTAAATAAAGTGGAAACATTTGGGAAAAAGCTGTCACGCGACAGCTGGCTGAAAACATGCCAGTCTGCATTAGATGACCAGGTTAATGTGCTCTAGGAAGACTTTGTCACATCGTGTAATCATCTTACACATAAACGCTTCGCCGAAAGTGCAAAAATCTCCCCGCCTCAGCTCAGCATAAATATCCTCCGGTGTTATTTGCATCCGCTGGAAGGGAAGAACGTAGCTGTAATTGTGGCGGGCTAAGGAGATTATAATTGCTTTGCAACTGACACTTTTTCTCTAAAGGGCCCATTTTGCCACCGGGAACCTTCCTGCCTCCCCCACCACAACACTGACCCATTTTTCTGTTCTTGCGCTGTCCAATTCAATCTACCTCTAATCCACTCGCTGACAAACTAAGTCGCTCGCATTTATGAAATTCCACCTGGAGGGCCGTTATGATTGTAGAGATAGAGTGGACATGTACGGGAAGCAAGTGAGAAAGAGAAAAGAAATGTAAGGGAGTATTTTTAAACCACCAAACAACATCTCTTTGTTCACCCTCATTAGTAGGCCTATCTGGCCTGGCAATAGAATTTCGCACGTAGGCTATAGCCTATGTTAAGAAAAAGATACCATTCTTTCTCTCGGTTCTCTCGTCCCACAGGTTCTGCATGTAATTAGCCATTAAAGACGTAAAATCACACTTGAGGACAATGGCGCTCCATTACAAAAGGTGATGCGCCATCTTCCTCCTACATTCCTGTTGATGACAGGAATGTGTTCTCGGCAGGGGAGACACGGGGTAATGGGAGATAGGCCTAAGTCTTCCCGCCACGGGCCCGCTGACGCTTTGGAAGGCAGCCACACGAGGCTCGCTAACGAAGATCCGCGATTCATCATGTCAAGCTCTGGGTCTTTTCGAGGTTTTGTGAAGTTAGCATCCCACTGCCGTTTGTGGCTGGGTCACCGCGTGAGGTTATGAGCACAGTGTGAGTTTACGAATGGCGCTCGTGACAGAGGTGAAGCGAGGAATGCCTGGAAACAAATATTTATGTAGATGTGTGCCATGGAATTAGTTAAGCACCTAAAATAGATCACGTCATGCAGATTATATTTACTGCATTTAACAGACGTAGGCTACTTAGAGCGGCTTATGAAAAGTGCTTAAGCGTCAACTGATGGCTAGCATACAATTTTGGAAGTTACAACATGATGTTTTGGATTTAGACTCTGGTTTACTGATACAGTATATTTATGAAAAATATTTAGAATAAGCGACTATAGTTTAAGAAGTGTGGTGATTAATGTATGATTTTCACGGGCTAAAAAGCTAAGGAGCCTATGAAAGTATGACGTTATGAAAACGTTATTTCTGAATGTTCTCTGAACTTACGAAATTTATAACGTTTTATATAAAAAAGATTTTTCTTGGTTATGCCAACGTTAAGAAAGCATTAAATTGTATCATTTTGCAAACATTATAGGAGAAGTAGTTAAAAAAAATGTTATGTCCAACTAAAGGCCAGATTTACTGACAGCTTGCAGCAGCGCAAACCGTCTTTTGGCGTTAAAATAGTAGTCTACTGTCAGGATTTACTAAAGACGTGCAGTGAAGAATTTTTTTTGTGCCTGACCTTATTGAATATACATTTGTACAAGTCTCCCTTTTAGACGCAAAATTTATGGGAAGAGAGTATTAAAATGAATCACGTAAGGATTTACTAACGTTTGCGCTCGTCAAATTACTGGTAGGCTATTTGCGCCATTATTTAATGCCCCCCCCCCCTAAAAAACATGTCTTAAAGCAGGTGTTAATTTGCCTTGCTATTGGTAGATTGCGCTGGTCATTATGGAAATGATCTGGCTGCATCTGTGCTCTTTAATGTGCGCATTACCAGTAAATCACACGCAGAATTTTCCTCTTCCATCTGCGCTTTTATGGAATTGCGCTCTAACGGTAATTTTCCCTGTTTAGTAAATCTGGCCCTATGGGTATACATTTACATGACAACAATGTGCTAAAATGGAAAAGTTTTTCCTTTGTGTTTTTTTTTCCAAGTTTCTTGTACAGATGACAACATTGTCAAATGATCCCAATTCACAGATCCGTGAAAATGACTAAAAACGCTGTATTATGCATGTCAGGCCAGTATTGGCGATGTCACTAAAGAAACACTATCCCTGCGTCCCAATGTGCACACTATCCACCCTATCTGCCCTAAATAGTATTGAAATTACTAATATCACATAGAATTTAGGATGGATAGTATGCACATTGGGACGCATGCAGGCCATGTGCCTACACCCATACTGAACATGCATGAGTATTACTCGCAGTTTTGTAGTTTACACGAAGTATCGGTTGAAACATAAAAAGTTAGAAAACAGTATTGTCAGGGAATCACAGTCACCACAGTCACCATCAACGACATTCACCAGATCACAATCACCTGATTACTGAGCACCGCCACCTGTCTCTACTCATCAAGAGCACTATATCAACACACTCTTCCCAAGCCGTCACTGTCTGGTCTCAAACATTGTATGTGTTACCTACTTGACTCACCTACCTTTGTCTACCTCCTAGTTGTTCCCGTGTTCCGATTTCCGTTCTCCACTGGTCTCCACCGTTCCTGTGTTCCACCGTCTCCTCGCTCTATTGTTCCCACTGGATACCCTGGAAAAGGAAAAAGGACTTGATACGCTCAGATAAATCTCTATTGAACATTGCCATTCCTTGCGCACTCACCTGGACTCTCCACTTTGCTTCACTCCATTGCCACAGATCATTAAACCTACTGTTGTTTGCACTTACCTCTGTGTCCCTTGTCTATCTGCTGACAGAAGACCAGACCTTACTGAAGACCGAGGATTGAGTCCCGAGATCCCGTGGTGGCGGATCCTCTCGAGGAGCTCGTCAGCGCTCTTCGAGCCGCTCTATCTCCAGTCCTAAATCCTCCATCTGCCTCAGCCAGTCCCATGGCCCTTCCTGCTACGTACTCGGGTGAGGCAGTTGAATGTAGCGTATTTTTGCTCCAACTCTCTCTCTTTATAGAGATGCAGCCCCAGCAGTTCGTGTCTGAACGCTCAAAGGTGGCCTTCCTGATCTCCCTGCTCTCAGGACGAGCGCTGCTCTGGGCACGCACCATCTGGAACTCACAGAGCAGTATTATTAACTCTTTCGATGCCTTCTCCGCTCACTTTAGGGAAGTCTTCGGCCTGTCTACCGGCTCTCTGTCCATCGCCGACCAACTCATTCGTCTCAGACAGGGCACTTCCTCGGTGAGCGTGTACACTCTGCAGTTCCGTACTCTAGCGGCCTCTTGTGGATGGAACGAGACGGCGCTGCTCACTGCCTACCGCCAGGGGCTAGATCCCCAGATCAGAGCCCAAATGGCTATTTATGATGACAATGTCGGCCTTGAGAGCTTCATGCAAAAGGCAGTGAAGATTTCCCAGCGACTCACCGCCTGCCTGCCCGACGAAACCGCTCATTCACAAGCCTCACCCGCTGCCTGTCCTCCAGTACCAGAACCCATGCAGCTGGACTCCAACCGACTCACTCGCACGGAACGTGCGCGACGTCTCGCCACTGGTCTGTGCCTATATTGCGGAGCATCGGGGCACTTTCTCCAAAAGTGCCCTTCTCGTCCCCCACGCCCAGCGGTGAGTACACTCCAGGTTGAACCTGATATTTCCATCTTGCCTTTACTAACAGTACAACTACTCACCCCTCATCATTCCGTTTCAGTATCCGCCCTTATTGACTCTGGCTCCTCGGGGAATTTCATCTCCCAAAACCTCCTAAGACGGCTCAGCCTACCCCGCAAGCAGCAAGCTCAGGAGCTCAAGATTGAGACAATTCAAGGAAAACCGCTTGGGCGTGGGCGCATCAAGTACCGATCTCCACCCGTCATGCTTTCACCGGGAAACCCTTTCCTTTCTGGTACTGGAGGGACCCGCCGTCCCATCCTGGGACGCCCGTGGCTCTCACAACATTCCCGCGCAGTCAGATGGGAGTCCAGCGAGATCCTCCAATGGAGTGAATCCTGTTTCCAGAACTGTCTCTCCAACGTCCCAGTACCCCCTGTCAGTCATTCCAGTCTCCAGGTTAACTCCACCCTCGTGGAGAGCCCCGAACCCCTCGAACCACACTCCATCCCATCTGACTACGTGGCGTTCCAGGATGTCTTCAGCAAACAGGCAGCCACACAGTTACCGCCTCACCGGCCATGGGACTGCGCGATAGACCTGCTGCCTGGAGCTACACTCCCCAAGGGGCGAGTGTACCCCCTGTCCATCCCGGAGCGCAAGGCAATGGAGGACTACATTAAGGAGGCTCTCCAACAAGGCTTTATCCGTCCTTCCACCTCTCCGGCAGCCTCGAGCTTCTTCTTCGTGGGCAAGAAAGACGGAGGCTTGAGGCCCTGCACGACACGACCTCACGATCACATCTGTCAAACTCCCTACCCACTTCCTCTTGGTCCTGCCAAGGCCGAGGGACTCCGTGGGGCTCGTGCATCTTCTGGGCTGGACCTGTGGGAGTGCATACAACCAAGCCTGTATCCGAGGTTACTTAGTGGAAGACGGCCTTCATAACCCCCTCAGGTCACTACGAGTACCGGGTTATGCCGTATGGCCTTTCGAACTCACCGTCAGTCTTCCAGGGGTTCATGAACGAGGTGTTCCGGGAGTTCCTCCATCAATTCGTCATAGTCTACATCGACGACATCCTGATTTACTCCCGGAACCTGGCCGAACATCGCCACCATGTCACGCAGGTCCTGGAACAACTCAGGAAACACCACCTCTACCTTAAGCTCGAGAAGTGTGAGTTCCACCGCCCCACGGTGCAGTTCCTCGGGTACATCCTCAGTGCCGATGGCATCCAAATGGACCAGGGGAAGGTCCAGGCCATCCGTGACTGGCCCCAGCCACAGTCTGTTAAGGAACTCCAACGATTCCTTGGATTCGCCAACTTCTACCGCAGATTCATTCAGAGCTTCAGCCTCCTCTCAGCTCCCCTCACCTCCATGCTCCGTCATAAGCCCAAGTCTCTGTCTTGGAACCCCGAAGCTCGGGCTGCCTTTAAGAAGCTCCAGGAGGCCTTCTGCACTGCTCCCATCCTCACCCATCCGGATCCCCAGCTCCCGTTCATTGTGGAGGTGGACGCCTCCACCACCGGCGTAGGAGCAGTGCTATCCCAGTACCACGGAGAGCCTCCTCGTCTCCATCCTTGCGCTTTCTACTCCAAGAAGCTTTCCCCGGCGGAGCGCAACTACGACATCGGTAACAGGGAACTGCTCGCTATCAAACTCACCCTGGAAGAGTGGCGGCACTGGCTGGAGGGAGCACAACACCCCTTTTCAGTGATCACCGACCATAAGAACCTAGAATATATCTGGAGTGCCAAGAGGCTAAATCCTCATCAGGCCCGCTGGGCGCTCTTCTTCACTCGGTTCCAATTCACCATCACATATCGACCAGGAGAGAAAAATGTCAAGGCAGACTCCCTCTCTTGCTTTCACGCTCCTGAGGAACCCTCCACTCCAGAGCCCATTCTCCCTCCAGCCATTCTCATCAGCCCCATTCAGTGGGCTCTGAAGGAACAGATCCGTGTCGCCACCCTCAGCGAGCCGGCTCCACCGGGAGGCCCAGAAAGGAAGACTTATGTGCCCACCTCCTTGCGATCCACCCTTCTGGGCTCCATTCACGCTTCCCCAGGCTCTGAACATCTAGGAAGCCAGCGTACTCTCTCGCTCCTCCAAGCTCGGTACTGGTGGCCCCGTATGGCCCAGGATGTCTCCCTGTATGTCCGCGGATGCTCAGTCTGTGCCATCTCCACGTCACCTACCTGCCGGAAAATTGGTTCCCCTACTGATTCCCTGTCGTCTGTGGTCCCACGTCGGAGTTGATTTTCATCACCGATCTCCCCAACTCCGAGGGGTTTACCTGTATCCTCATCGCTGTGGATCGGTTCTCCAAGGCCTGCAGGTTAATCCCCCTCAAGGGTCTCCCCACAGCCCTGGAAACAGCCGAGGCCCTGTTTCACCATGTATTCCGCAATTATGGGATCCCCGAAGATATCGTCTTCGACCGTGGGCCCCAATTCATTTCACATGTATGGAAGGCCTTCCTTAAGCTCCTAGGCATTTCTGTAAGCCTGTCCTCCGGATACCACCCCCAGACCAACGGCCAGACTGAGCAGAAGATACAGGAAATTGGGAGGTATCTCCGGGCCTACTGCCATGACAACCAGCACAGCTGGAACCGTTTCCTTCCCTGGGCCGAGTATGCACAGGACTCCCTCCCTCACCCCGTTCCAGTGCATACTCAGCTACCAACCCCCTCTATTCCCCTGGACTGAAGAGCCCTCCGACGTTCCAGCTGTGGACCACTGGTTCTGGGCGAGCGAGAGAGGTTGGGACTCAGCTCATATCCACCTCCAGCAGGCAGTGCGGAGACACAAGACCTTCATAGATGTCCGCCGGTCTCACGCCCCCGTCTATCGCCCAGGAGATCAAGTCTGGCTATCGACCCGGGATCTGCGTCTCCGCCTGCCCTGCTGTAAACTGAGTCCCCACTACATAGGTTCCTTCACCATCGAGAGGCAGATAAATGAGGTCACCTTCCTCCTCCAGCTCCCAGCACGGTATCGTATTCACCCTGCCTTCCACGTCTCACTCCTCAAACCCTTCTCTCCCTCTGTCCCAGGCACCGAGGAACCGGCAGCACCTCCTCCTCCCGAAGTCCAAGCAGAACCCTCCATCTACCGAGTACGGGACATCCTGAACTCCCGCCGACGGGCCGGCCACCTGGAATATCTTATCGACTGGGAGGGTTACGGGCCGGAGGAAAGATCCTGGGTGGCCCGGGATGATGTTCTGGATCCCTCCATTCTGGCCGAATTCCATCAGAACCACCCAGACCGGCCCGCACCCAGAGGCCGTGGCCGGCCCCGTCGCCGTCGTGGGGCGTCAGGAGCCGCCCCTGGAGGAGGGGGTACTGTCAGGGAATCACAGTCACCATCAACGACATTCACCAGATCACAATCTCCTGATTACTGAGCACCGCCACCTGTCTCCACTAATCAAGAGCACTATATCAACACACTCCTCCCAAGCCGTCACTGTCAGGTCTCATTCATATTATGTGTTACCTACCTGACTCACTTACCTTTGTCTGCCTCCTAGTTGTTCCCGTGTTCCGACCTCCGTTCTCCACTGTTCCTGTGCTCCACCGTCTCCACGCTCTGTTGTTCCCACTGGATCCCCTGAAAAGGAAACAAGGACTCGTTAAGCTCAGATAAGACTCTATTGAACTTTATCATTCCCAGCGCACTCACCTGGACTCTCCACCTTGCTTCACTCCACTACTGCTGATCAATAAACCTACTGTTGTTTGCACTTACCTCTGTGTCCTTGTATATCTGCTGACAAGTATCTTGTAAATGCTCTAAAATGTTCTCAGAGAGGAAAAAAAACGCTTGAACAATATATAGATAATATTTTTGTGCTAATATTTTAAGAACATTATTAAAAATCAGATATCTTTGAAAATGCTATTAATGTTACTAGAATGTTTGTTTAT
Organism: Tor tambroides; assembly: GCA_021397915.2. NCBI lineage: Eukaryota > Metazoa > Chordata > Actinopteri > Cypriniformes > Cyprinidae > Tor > Tor tambroides. Next base: position 20,778 of record JAFVLL020016742.1, read on the forward strand.
AACTTTGAGATAACATTGCAAGAATGTTCCCTGTATGATATCCCACAATCCTGTGCTTTAAATTCTGTTAAAGCTGAGCTTAAATAAATAAAATGCCATGTAAATGTGTTTTTGTCCAACTTTTTCTACTTTTGTTTTAATTCCTAGCAATAAATTAATATTGTAGTAATTAAATATTCACTTAGTCATCATTCAAAGCTTGCTCTGTTCTGTTGTACATTATTAGCCTGTGATCAGAAGTCTATCTGAAATCATTTTCAGGAGGAACCTTTGTGTGCCTGCAAAGTCATTACTTGACAGGGCAGCAAGGAAACAAGTAAGCTGCCTGAGTGTCAAACACAGCCATAGGCTTGCATTTAAGGAGGCACCTGAGCCATAGCAACCACCTGGCAATGCTCTAAAAATCACTCAGACATGCATTTTATTCATAAAATATTAAAATATAGTTTAGAATGGGTTTTTCTGTGTAAATTATAAAGAATCGTCTCCTATGTTCTGACACAGGCTTGATTTCATGGCTGCAGCACACTGATCTCAGCCTGGTATAAAATCATCAGGGAATAAAGAATGTGATCGCTGTGGACCAGCACTGGCAGAGAGCAGGACTTCATTTATATAACTCTGTTAAATAAACAGACACAATCCAGGCAGGGTATGGAATATCTCTCTCTCTCTCTCCTCATGTACAATAGAGCTCAACATCGACCGCCCACTTTTACAGCAGCCTTGGTTCTGGAAGTATTTTTTTCTCATTCATTTTCTCCATTTCAGAAAATGATTCATGAATTGTGAGCCAAGAATTGTTCCGACCAGCTTTCAGATGAATCACAACATTTGATCCAAAACGTATATGACAATCTAAAGCTACTCATCCTATAAAGCAGTCCGAATGACGCAATTAATTCAACAACATCAATACAATATGAAACTATTGAATTTTAATTTAAAGAAATTTAAATAGAAAATACAAAACAGTTTAAATGTTTGGGGCTAGTAAGATTTTTAAAAAGAAATTAATACTTTTATTCAGCAATGATTTATTAAATTGATCAAAAGTGACAGTAAAGACATTCATAATGCAGGATTTCTACTTCAAATAAATGCTGTTCTTTTAACTTTGCATTCATCAAAGAATCCTGAAAAAAAATATATGATTTTCACAAAAATATGAAGCAGCAACTGTTTTCAACATTTATAATAATCAGAAATGTTTTTATGAGCAGAAAAACAGAATATTAGAATGATTTCTGAAGGATAATGTGACACTGAAGATTGGAGTAATGATGCTGAAAATTCAGCTTTGATCACAGCAATACATTTTTTTAAGACATGTTTTTTTGAGAATTTAAATAATGGCGCAAATACCAGTAATTTGATTAGCGCAAATTTTAGTAAATCGGGTTGCGTGATTAATTTTAATACTCTCCTCCCATAAATGTTGCGTCTGAAAGGGAAACTCCTATATTCACGGTCAGACACAAAACTGTGTCCACGCCTTTTCAGCGCTAATTCTTCTCTTTGCATCTTTAGTAAATCTTGACAGTACTATTTAAAGCTAAAAGACGGTTTGCACTTGTGCAAGCTTTTAGTAAATCTGGCCCAAAACATTTCAAAAGCATAACAAAATCAAGACCCAAACTTCTGAACAGTAAATTTATTGCAAAAATATGAGTAGTTCGAGCATGTTTTGAGTCAAACTCGATTACGGCTTGGTTTCACAGACAGGGCTTACACCGTGTCCTAACTACTAGTTATCTTTTCCATGTTAATCAGTTTTTGTCCTAACTAGCTGCGATGGCGACATGCAAAATCTCTAATTTAGAAATGGTTTCTATTTCCGCGACGTCGCGGCTGGAACAACAACATACAAACTAATGACAGTAATAATCTCAGGTACTGATTATGTGCTTTATTCAAAGTTAAACGTGAGTTTGAATATCATTCTGTTAGACCGTTATAGCCATACCGAAAACAACAACAGTTTACCTCAGATCTTGTAAATAAGATGTACGTTAAAACTGTGAACTCAGTGCGAACCAACAAGCGTATTCCATGACAAAGATGGTCTCAGTCCCTCAGTATGTACTTTTAATTATGTTAAAAAGGTTTAGTATTTATGAATTAGATTAAACACATCCATTTCGTTGCGAGTGCAGTGTGCTTCAAGGGAGAGCCCGCCCACACACGCGTCTGACTGGCTGTGATTGATTCTGTCGCGTGTAGTGTGGACAGCCAAACTGCGTTTCGCTGGAATCCTGTCGCGTTGCGTGTAGTTAGGACACGGTGTTAGACTAAGCCAGGATTAGGCCATAGTTAAATTAGGACATTTAAGTAATTTTTATAAACATGCTTAGGAAAAAACATTACTGGTGTGAATCTTGAGACAAAACAAAGGCATTGATAAATTTTAGATCAGTCATTGCAAGTTTGTTTCAGTTGAAACAGCTCAAACTTTAGTCTAGGACTAGGCTTAAGCCTTGTCTGTGAAACCGGGGGAGTGTTTTTGCAATGGATCATGGAAACTTCTCTGATTGGTGGATCTTTCTTCAGGATTATGGGTAATGTAGATTTTCAAATTCTGACTTTTAATGCTAAAATCTGACTCATTTGGTCTATTTTGATGCCTTGATGAATAAAATTTGAGTTTATTATTATGAACAGTTACTGTTGCTACAGTGAATCTTATATGAACCAGTTTTACCTATTCACACATATACCAGAAGCGGCGGGTCGAGACACTTGCGAGTCTATCGACATGTGCTGGACACCAAATCCCTGACGGACACAGAGAAAGAGAACATATGCACAAACACACACTCTACTGTGTGTGTGTGTGTTTGTTCTCTGAGCGCACACATATTTATTGTGCCTGTGTGTTTGTGTGAGCAGCTCTAACCATAACTAGATTTTGTTATGGTTCTGTTCGCCTGTCCACCACACGACTAGGCTGTTCAGAATGCTTATCAACAAATTGCTATGCAGTTGCTAAGGTGTTCTAGGTGTTTTGAGCATCTTGCTATGCAGTTGCTAAGGTGTTCTGTTTAACATGTCACTATATGCTTTCTAGAACATTTGTATGTAGTCTATAGGGTGTTGCCATGTGGTCGCTAAGGTGTTCTAGGTGTTTTTAGCATGTTGCTATGCAGTTGCTAAGGTGTTCTGGGTGTTTTTTAACATGTCATTATGTACTTTCTAGGGCATTTTTATGTAGTCGCTAGGGTGTTGCCAAGTGGTCGCTAAGGTGTTATGTGTGTTTTTAGCATGTTGCTATTCAGTTGCTAATGTGTTCTGGGTGTTTTTTTTAACATGTCACTATGTGGTTTCTAGGGCATTTGTGTGTAGTCACTAGGGTGTTGCCATGCAGTTGCTAAGGTGTTCTGGGTGTTTTTAGTATGTTGCTATGCAATTGCTAAGGTGTTCTGGTGTTTTTTAACATGTCAGTATGTTGTTTCTAGGGAATTTGTATGTAGTTGCTAAGATGTTGCCATGTTTTGTTAACATGTCACTATGTGGTTTCTAGGGTGTTTCTATGTAAATTCTAGGACATTGTTATGTGGTTGCTTAGGTGTTCTGGATGCTTTGTAGCAAGTTGCCATGCAGTTGCCAGGGTAGTTGTTCTGGGTAGTTTTAGCATGTCAGTATGTGGTTGCTGAGGCGTTACGGGTGTTTTTAGCTTATTGCTATGTGGCTTCTAGGGAATTTTTAAATTGTTGCTAGGATGTTTCCATGGGGTTGTTGAGGTTTTCTAAATGCTTTGTGGGAAGTTGCTATGCAGTTGCCAGAGTGTGCTGGGTAGTTTTAGCATGTTGTTATGTGGTACCTAAAGTGTTGCTTAGGTATTATGGGTGTTTTTAGCATGTTTGTTATTAGGGAATTATGATTATTAGGGAATTGTATTTCTGTGGGGCTGCCAAGGTGTTCTGGGTAGTTTTAGCATGTCACTATGTGGTTGCCAAGGCATTCTGTTTTTTTTAGCATGTTTCTATGTGGTAGCTAAAGTGTTCTGGGAACTTTGTAGCACGTTGCTATGCCTTTGCCAGGGTGTTCTGGATGATTTTAGCATGTCGCTATGTGATTGCTGAGGCATTTATATGTAGTTGCTAGGGTGTTACTTTGTGGTTGGCTAAGGTATTCTGGGTCTTTTATAGCATGTTGCTATGTGGTTGTTAGAGTGTTCTGAGTGTTTAACCATGTTGCTATGTGGTTGCTTGGGTATTTGAATGTAGTTGCTAGGGTGTTGCTATGTGGTTGCTAAGGCATTTTGGGTATTTTTAACATGTTGCTATGTGCTTACTAAGACGTTTTGTTTTTTTCACGTCACTGTTTGGTAATTAAGGTATTCTGGGTCCTTTGTACAAGTTGCTATGTGGCTACAATGGTGTTCTGAGTAGTTTTAGCACGTTGCTATGTGGTTGCTGGGGTGTTTCTATGTGGATGCTAAGGCATTCTGGGTGTTTTTAAGCATGTTGCTATGTTGTTGCTAAGTTTTTCCGAGTGCTTAGTAGCAAGTTGCCAGGATGTTATAATGTTGCCATGTGGTTGCTAAGGTGTTCTGAGTGTCACTATCTGGTTGCTAAGGTTCTGAGTGCTTTGTAGCAGTTGCCAGGGTTTTCTGAGTATTTTTAGTATGTCGCTATGTGGTTTCTGGGTTGTTTTCTCACAGTCTTGTATGAAGAGAGTCACCCCTCACATCTCTGTGATCTTCTGGTCTATAGATTATGGCTTGTGCTCCTCCAGTAAATCTGCAGGATTTTTCGCCTGCTTAATTTTCCAGATACACTGAAGTATGAGTTAGGCATTCATTGAGATACTAATAGTAATGCTTGCCTTAGAAAAAACAATATTCCAATTCAAACGTTTAAAATGGGCTCCAGATGGGTAAAATCTGTGTGTGTGTGTGTGTGTGTGTGTGTGCATTACATCTTAGAGGAATGTCTCTCATTCTCTCTTTCTAGATAAGACTGGATATTGATGGGTTTGTTAATGAGCTGTTTTTGTGCTATCAGATGAACAGACCTGCTGATGTTTCACTGCTGCATCTGTTGATGTTAAACTGGCACACATCTCTGATCACATTAATTTAATCACAGTACATTCACATATTTATCAAGAATATGCTAATGTATATAATGTACAAGAGAAAGTGTTTAGATGTTGTAACTCACCATTTCCTTTCACCTTGTAGCTTTTTAGCTGTTCGCATATACAGAGTTCTGCAGTGACAAATGAATAGAAGAACAAATATTCCATGTTGTGAAATCTTAATGCATGTACAATCATTATAGAAAGATGATTAAAAATTGCTCTTTAAATTGTAGATTAAGTATACTGGGACATGTATTGCACCACTGTCCCTTTGACTTTTCTATAACTTTTCAGATCATTTTGTTACTTGTGCAGTGATAACATGTTTGCATGTGAACTCTGCATAAGTGTGCAGTTATTTCTTATTCTCCCTTAAATCAGTGGGATTATCCTCTCAAACACTCACTCCATGAGACTGTCTATCTGAATCCATAAAGATCACCAAATGTGAGACGTGTGTGCATCGAGAGAGAATACAATGAATTTTAATGGCTGTTTGTGTCAAGTGTTTGTCCGCATGGCTGGACAGAGCGAGTCGGAAATCTCAAAGATCAGCCCACCCAAAGCCAGAGACAAACATCACATCAAAAAATTACATTTTCTGCATAAAAGGACAGTGGTTTTTGCACATGCAAAAATTACATTGCTATGAAGTTGCCAAGGTGCTCTGAGTGTTTTTAGCACGTTGCTATGAGGTTGCTAGGGCGTTGCTATGCAGTATGGCATCATGATTACACACTGGGTCTTACATCAGCAAATACAATTTATTAAGAACGTTTTGGTAACGTTCCCATTAAGCTATTAAAACGTTATTAATCATGTTCTCTGGATGTTCAAAATGTTTTTTGTTCTATGCTTTTCTTGTTTATCCGAACATTAGCGAAAACATTAAAGGAATGTTTCATTTGATAATTTTGGAAAAATTCTCTGAACATTTCAGAAAACATTAGATGAATCTCCAAATACAACTTGCAAGGGGAAAAAAAAACTGGACCCAGCTAAAAACAAAACAAAAAAAGTTCTAAGAATATGTTGATAACATTCCAGTTAAGTTAATAACACACTGTTAATTAATAAAACATTCTTAATGTTCTCTGAATGTTCAAAGTGTCAACTGAATTTTTTTTTTTTTACAAAGTTATTTCTTGTTTATGCGAACATTAAGGAAACATTTCATCATTTTGCAAACATTATGGGAACATTCTCTGAACATTCTGGAACAGTAAGTAGTAACATTTAAAAAACGTTAGACAAACGTCCAACTAAAACATTTTAGAAAAAAAAACACGTTCCATGAAAGATGTTTTTGTGCTAATGGTTTGAGAACGTTATTAAACATAGATATGTATAGATACCACATTTGACCGCTCCACATATGTTGACGCGTCCGCCATTTTGGAACCGGCAACTTGACGTCATTCACCATAATAATCAATGAATATTCAAAGATATACATGTCTATAACTTGCTCTTGTAGATGCACACAGTCAACTTGCGCTCGAGGGTTCAGAGACATTTTAAAAATGGCTCACGTATCACGTGGCCCATAGAAACAGTCGCCAACGAGGCATCTATATTTTTATGTATATATATATATATATATATATATATATATATATGATTATTAAAGACCAGATAACTTTGAACAAACATTCTATTA
>JAFVLL020016744.1:0-115455 GCA_021397915.2 Tor tambroides
CTGAGCGTGGCAGGTTGTTTTCTTCATCAAGTTGAGGAACGAGGGATGGGACCTACTTTAAATTTCAAAAGAACAACAAAGGTATTCATTAAAACTCTAGGCTCATTTATCTACATTGTCTTTCTTTTGTTCATTCCTTTCCTTTACTTTAAAGCAGCTTTAACTTAATGTAGCTGTGCTTTGAGTATTATATCTTTGAGTAGTATGAGTGTTAACTTTTAAAAAGAAGCCCTTGAAAAAGAATTGGGTTGGTAAAGCTATAAAAACGACACACTTGATTCAGCAGCTAACATGCTACCAGGGCCATGCTAACCAACCAAACACTGACCCCCCCTCATAGTTGTTAACACTCAGACAAGAATGAAAACGCCATACTTTGTCCACTGCTACGCACACACTCGTTTTCTGTGAAATTCAGAAGAGAACTGAGGATGGTCTCGTGTCTGGCAGTAGCGGCCTAGCATCCGTCTTCTCTTGTGTTATTCTCTTTGAACAGGCGCCAAAAATATTAAACTTCATAACCTAGTGCCCTAGCGTCTACGCTCCACTGAACAAAGTCCCCTGCAAGTACTTTCTCTCTCTGTTGTGCAATTTGCAAAGGGAACTGCTTATCCTACAGAACCTCATACGGCCTTGACATATCAAAGCCGAAATGGCTTTTCAAGTAGTGGCCGCTCAACCTCGTCTCCTTTGACGACGCTGTGGCTATACAATGTCACCGAGGACGTCTTCATTACGGCAGCCAACCCAGATTCCGGAGTGAAACAACTAGCTAAAGCCGTGCCAGTCTTTCACCTTTTGTTTCACGATTATGTAAAGCCTTTTTTCGCACTCACGTCAGTTGGAATCCGCCAGGCCGCCAAATAGAACATTTCTAATTTAATGTTTCATCCACTTCACTTTGTTTGAACAGTTTCTATCCTCTTCGCCCTCCCTCTCGTGCTTCTCATGAGAGGGACTCGCTAAGCCCAGATTACTTTGAGCTCTCGAGTGGAGTATGAAATGAACACATATCTATTCTTTTGATACTTTCAATAGAATTGAAATGGATTTGCTCTATCAGAAAGGCATGTGCTCGCTACAGACTGGCTCGAAACGAAGTCCGTCGCTTCTCATTTATGTCATATATGGCTCACTTCTGACTGGGATGGATTCAGACATATTTGGAGAGGCTAAATAAATTTCATCCTAACGTGAAAGGAACCGTGATTTCCGTGAGGGAAGTTATTGGTTCACTTCAGAATGGAGCACATGAACATCCCAGTAATAAGGTAATTCCTTCAGGAACTGTCTGAAGGAAACTGTGTGATTGAGAATTTCTGCTACTGTTTCCCAATATGTGAGTCCAGTTGAAAATTTTATTGCTCAGACATTGTTCCTTCAAAACTTAATGAACTCCCCAGCAATGTTTCATGTACACTACCACTCAAAAGTTTGGGCTTGGTAAGATTTTTTTTTTTTTGAGAGAAGTCTCTTATGTTCACCAATATTCTTACGATTTAAAATAATGTTTCTATTTAAATATACTGTAAAATGTATTTCTACCTGAATTTTCAGCACCATTTCTCCAGTCTTCAGTGTCACATGATCCTTCAGAAGTCATTCTAATATGCTGATTTGGTGCTCAAGAAACAATTAAGGGTGCTTTTACACTTGGTTCGATTGCCTGGTCCGAACTCGAGTTCAATTTGGTCCCCCCTCCATTTGCGTTCGTTTGCGTGATCAAGCCAGCAGCTGTTTACCCCGTTGCTTAGTAAAGACGGCGTAGGAGAAGGCAGCAAAACGCATAATATTACTCTCCTCGCTTTTATATTTATGAGTTTGAACCATTGGTTTTATTTCCAAAGCTTCGGTACATAACAGCACTTACGTCTGTCTTGTGAATGTACTGCAAATGCTCTAAAGAACACTGAAGGTCATCAGGAAAGTGAGCGAAATGAACAAACACACATTTTTATCAAATAATACGTCTTTAATAGCAGTTCACTTTCGCGATTTGGTATTATTGCGTTCATATCAAAAACGAACAGTACCAGAGTGCAACACTTGTCAAAATGCTAGATGGCTAATTTGGTGGTTGATCTAGGTGACTATTCTATGTGTTTGCTCATTAGTCCAAGTCAAAAGATTACATGTCTCTAATGTTATTCTGGCCCCTAGATACAGCTTGCTTCAGATTTTTGAGATCTTTTATGGTCCCTTCTGGTATTCTTGAGACACATCTCTACAACTTTTGAACCCTAAGTCACCAAAAGTCTCCATTTGTCCTCTACACAATCAAAATTACTGGAGAAACTATATTAAAGAGATCTGTGATTTTTCTTGTCCCAATTGACTGACAGGTCTTGCTGTATTTATTAGACCCCAGAATATAGGACGTCAGCTCATTTGCCCCAAGTCTCATAACCTCCACAGAGGACAATCCAAAAACAGCTCCCACACTCCAACATTCATTCACTCCAGTGCCAATTACATGCTGACTACAACCGCGTCTGACCGACAACTGACATCAAATCCGTTAACTGGCTTTTTCAGGGTTCACACTCTGTTATTTCATTATGTTTTATCAGTATACATTTGTCAGTGGGATTTAGCATTGATTCAGCAATGTTTCCATCTAGAGTAGGACTACCAAAGAAAGAAATCAAGAGAATGAAAGCTGCACAGAATTTTAGTGGCAGATTAAAGTCTGAAAACTTGACGTCTTTCTTACTTAAAAACTGACCCTATTTACTTTCATAATACATGCACTTGGTCTTATTTTGAACAGTTTAGTGTTGCAAAGTATTCCAAAGGATTCTTTGGTAATCTTTTATTAAAATGTAATGATTTAGTCTCTGAAATGGATTTCCTTTTATGTCTTAGCAAGTACTCTTACAATTTTTCTTTATAAAAATCCCATTTCCATTGGAAATATGTCAGATTATTTTAAATAAAATATATCCTGATATAATCTTGTAATCTAAGGCCTTGTCCACACTAATAAATTTTCATTAGAAAATGTATCTTTTTCTCTTTGGCCTTCCGTCCACACTGAGATGGAGTTTTGGCAAGGAAAACTGAGCTTTTTGAAAACACTCTTCAAAGTGGATAAATTTCAAAATGCTGTTTTTGCGTTGTAGTGTGGACTGTGAAAACATAGTTTTTTTTCTTAATAATGATGACACATTTTTAGTCATGTGATGCAAATCGTACAAGTAGATATCTATGTTTATACCAGTGTTTTGCCTGTTATGTGCTATTCACACTGTTGCTTTACTTTATACATTCTTCATATTACAGTCTTGCAAAGATGACAGGAATTTACTCAGAATTGCTGTCCTAGCAAAAAAAAGAGTGCAGTTGCATTTTAGATCGAACATATAATGGGGACTGAGCACAACCTGGACTGAATGATGAGATAGTTTTGTAAATAAAATCCTTCCAGAAGAATTGCATGAAAACTTATCATGTCTGTTCCATCTGTATCATCTCAGTGAACTTTTATGAGGGTTTTACACATGCAAAGCAAATTTAATGTTTAACTTTTGGAAAAGGCTTGAAAACACTTATGTGGACAGAGAGCGTTTGAAACGAAAACACTGTTTTCAAATTTATCCGGAATAATGTAGACATAGGCTAAAACCTTTGTTGTGATATTTAGGTCTAAATCTTTTCATGGAGTGACCTTTTTCAGTCCCATTCTTTCTTCGTATCCTGATCTTTTCCAGTCATCTTGGGAACTCACTTGAGCAGCTATTTCCAGTCATTCAAATGCAAACTCAAATGCAACTACATGAACAGGAAAATATCAAAAACTCCCAAATTGTTGGTCAAGATTACATTCAATTAACATACTTCAAATGAAAAACCAATCAAACTGACCTTGACTTACAGTTTTACTGCTAATGAAAGGCTGTAAGCTTCTTCCCAGACCTCCACATTGACAGAAACAACATGGGAGGTCAGGTTGCCCTTGAAATTCAGTGAACTTTCAGTCCGTTGTATCTGTGCATCCTCAGTCAGTGAAACAATCACAGAGTGTGAGTTTTAATTTCTAACATCTCTCACTGTCTAAGACTCGCAGAGTGAGCGGAGAGATCTATAATAAAAAACTTTATTGCTCATTGCTGAGGAAGGAAAGTAATTACAGGTTTTATAAGGTTATCAATTCCTTGGACCTGATCTTCATCGATCGCTCTGAGGAACATTTTACACATCAGACAGATAATGGGCAGGGCCTCAAGGGTGTGTGTTTGCGAGCATGTGTGTGTGTGTGTGTAGACATCTTCTTGCAGAGAAATAAAGAACTCTTGGCTTTAATCGTCTTTGCTTGACACAGCACTTTTCCTAAGCAGGTGTTACAAATCTCGACCGATAATGACTCCAGAGCAAATATAAAAATGTCTGGGACTCTTTAGGTGATTATATCTCAATTAGATCACTGTGATTCGACATCGTTCATACAGAAACCTGTGCAACTCAAGGTAAGACTCATTTACTATGAATCTATTCACACCACAATCTTAATAGATGGACTTTTTAAGACATTAGGTGAGGTCACACCAGACTTTAAGTTTGTGAATTGTCACAAACTGGAAATTCTGATTGGAACTGAACTGTAAAAGCATATGTAACTTTATGACCTATAACGGTAGAACAAGTGCAGAGACCATAGTCATTACACTGGCGCCCACATTCAAATTTTTCCCTTGACCTATCTTTTCAACAACTATAATTTCCGAGATGGCAAAGAAATGCTCTTCTTCTGCCACATACAGGGTGGTACTTTTAGGCAGTAATAATAATAATAAAAAAACTTCAAAACCCTGGAGAGGTTTAGCCTTAATAGCCTGGTTTATTTTTGCATTATGAAGGTATATGCACCAGGAGAGAAAAAGCAACTCAACTGTTGTTCTTTCAAACTGCACACCACCTTTCCATTTCAAATGACATTTTGAAAATCCCATAAAGGGATCGAAAGCAAATAATTTCTGCAACATAAAGCTCTGCATGTGGGGAAAATCACTTTTTTTTTTCTCTTTTCCCCCCCCCAGCAAACCATGCACTTGGAATTCATATATATATATATACATGTAGGATAAAACAAACAATGGTGACCATGGTGCTCCCAGAACGTTATTGTAACAAAGAGTGGTATATATTATTTTTTTATTTAATATTTCACCCAAAAGCGAAAATTCTGTCATCATTTACTCACTATCATGTCTTTTCAAACCTGTATGAACATTTCTTCTGTGAAACAAAAAAGAAGATGATTGTGGTCACTCTTTTCTATGCAGTTACAATGAATGGTACCGAATCATTAAAGGAATAGTTCACCTAAAAATTAAAGTTGTGGATTACTGGTAGATTATTGTGATGTTTCTATCAGTTGTTTGGACTCATTCTGATGGCACACATTCACAGCAGATGATCAATTGGTGAACTAGTGATGTAATGCTAAATATCTCCAAATCTGTTCTGATGAAGTAACAAACTCATCTACATCTTGGTAAGTACATTTTCCACAAATATGTATTTTTGGTAAACTATTGCTTTAAGTTTCAAAAAGGACCCCAAAATACTGTAAAGCATCTTAAAAACATATAAATGGTCCATACGTTTTCTGAAATCATGTGTTCAGTTTAACTCATTATTCACTGACAATACTGAATCAGGGAGATGAACTGGTTAACACTAAATAGAAAAACTTGCTTTCCAATATCATCATCATACGTTTTTACAAAGCTTTTGCATAATTTTGTAGGTCATGTCATAAAAAGTTTGCCAGAAAGAGGTAAACCTGATTTTTTGTCACATCAGAACGCCGCCAGAGTCCCGTCAGCGATCCTGAAGGTTCTCCTGGAGATCAATGGGATTTGACTTGCTGTCAGTGGAATCAAACGCTCATGATGGATGACTCCGTTCGGTTTATTGTTTCCAGCTGACGTAATGCTGAGCGGCTGTCCTCTAGCACACTTCTTCAAACTCGTAGGGGAGCGAAAAATAAGAAACAGAACTCTTACCTTGTCTCTTTTTTCACCTTATGTTAAATGTAAGAAGTCGGCTTTTATAAAGACAATAGTCCCCGAAGACTTCAGCTGTTAAAGACATTTTTGCATTATACCTCAGCCATTATACTGTACTGTGCTTCCATTATAAAATTACCATAAATTATTTTATATTCATATTTAAAATTTATTCAAAAATTGTGGTGAAATATGACCCAGATGTAGGCACCTTTTCATTTCTAGCCAATGATTTTGAATCAAAGTCCTCATAATATTCTGGAAATTTGACCAGGAGTCATACAAACATGGTCCTAGTTGGAGAGTGTTTAAAAAAGTCTGGAAATAGCATCATTTCACTAAGCAGCTAAGAAGTTTCCATGGTGGCCTTTGCTAATGCTTTATCACTAATTCTGGCTATCCCATTTAGAAGAGGATATGTGGCCCCCTTGACCCTGGAGTGGGACTGAGGACGGCACAAATTCCAAAAACATGGGAATACCAATAGCAATGGATCAAATGATGAAACAATGATGGAATTATCACATTTTTACTCACACCCAACCTGTCCTAATTTCTCATTACCATGAACTCCCATGACAGGAAGAGATCGTTTTGGGGTGAATTACGCCTGGCTCCATAGTGCAAGAGATGGAGAAATTGGATTAAATTCATGCCACTCACAGCTGCCCTCTGGACTTATGAACACACGCACGCACACACAACTCTGGCATCATGAAAATAGAAAAGACTCAAATCCATGCTAAGCTGCTTTGGTAAATCACATTAACACATTATTTAAGGCTAAAAACCTTTACCCTTATCAACAGCCCAAACATCCAGATGTTCTGATGAATAAACTAACTTCTTCCCTCAGTAAAATTAACATTTAAACATATTTGAAGATGCTAATGAGGGAATTCATCACGCTACTTTATCCAAACAACACCTAGCATAGTATACAAACAAATGCTATAAAACAAAGTCATGTATCAAGGTATTTTAACGTAGAATCCATTATAATTGAGCATAAAGGTGGTTCAAAATCTTTTATTTCATTATTTACTCACCCTCACGTCGTTCCAAACCTGTTTAGGGTCTTTCTGAAAATGTGGTGCCTCAAAATTGCTAAAAAAATTAGCTATTTCTCTCTCACAAAGCTACCATATAGCTTTAGAAGACATTGAATATAGCACACAAGTCTCACTTTTACAGTGCTTTTATAGTATTTTTGGCCACTTTGGACCTTGGCAAACATAGTCACTATGAACAACCAACAGGGAAAAGCACAAATACCACACAAAAAACACCTCTTTTTGCGTTCAGCTGAAAAAGAACAACACAAGGGTGAGTGAATGACACAATTTTCGTATTTATGTGAACTATTCCTTTAATCTAATGACAAATGACTTGAAGGCAGCAAAATACATACACTTCTTTTGTTCCCTGCGCAGCTATTGATGTGAGGAATTATGCATCTCTCAGTCTCATCCTGCTACATTTACATGATATTTGAGAGATGATGGCCTTGATTCAGACTCCCCCGAAAAAGGTCGACCTCTCTAAAGAGGGCTGAAACTCACTCTGTCATATCTGTCGGTTTTATTCCCTGTAATGGCTTCCGCTGAGATGAGAAATCAATGCGAATTGACACTTTTGATGGTGATCCACGTCTAAACAGAGCTGGATCAAACCGGCCCTATTGTGTCGCCTTCTCACAGAGAAAAAAAGGCTTCATTCGCTGTGTGTCCGCTGCAGAAAATTGGCGGAAATTACTTTCCGGGGAAATCATTAACCTACTTAATACAAATAAACAAATCGGTCGCTAACACCATGGAAAAGTTAATTTTCACATCTTTTGAAGCTATTACATTTCTGACATGTTTTTGAGGAATCACACCACCTCAGCTGGATCAAACATGAGTTGGCGTGATTAAACGTCATTTTTTGGCATTGGGTTTACTGGTGGTCTGAACGGCGTACGTCGTAGCATCTCCAGAGAGCCTCAGTGCAGAGTAAATACTTCAGAAATAACCCGTTTCGTTTGATGTATTTGCCTATCCACTCTTTGTTTGAGCTTCTCCCTGCTAAATTGTATTTCGCATGGTCGTATAATAGTTGTGAGCTCGGCTATGGGCTAATTCCCCTAGCGCGTATGCTATATTGGAGTTTTTCTTTGAAAGTTTCCTGCTGTTGTTGACACTTTATTTCAGCTCAACTCTCTGAGGGGGTGACGCTGTTCACCGCTAATTAGAAACTGTTTTCATCCAGCCCTAATCAGGTCACTGGCTTCCGTCGTATAGCGAGATGTACCAGTTTCCACAAATTGCTGTAGACAAAGGGAGAGCTGTGTGTTCGGGATGTTTGGTTTGTTTCTTGGATTCTGTGGTGGTACTGAGATGTGGCTTTTGATTTGCCTAGTCGGCTATTTTTGAAACTCTTTAACCGGAGTCTTTGTTTGTTTGCCTTTTGTTTCCTACGTGGACCGTCGCGCACTGTTTACATTAGCATTACCGGTGTCTCTTAAATGTGTATTTTTAGAGCTCTAGCAGAATATTACTGTATCCATGTGACATTCAGGTCAGCAAACAAATATTGGAGCCTCAGCTAGGTGGTTGATATTGTATAAATATCAAGCTGGATTCAAAATCCAGCTTAATCCAAAAGGTCTTAGTTTTATTCACTTGGATTCTTCTTAGCGATACCCTGAAACTTCAATATTTCTGTAAATTTAGAGAGTCTATAAAATGAGTGCTCTGTGTACAATCACACAACAACATGACATAAATAAAAGATAGCATGGTTTCTATTTTTAGCTTTATTTTAACCTCACTGGCATCAGCGGCATGGTCAGTCAAGGATTTCTACAATAAATATTACAAGAATGTTAATATGGATGTACTTACATCCATTCACATGCAAATTTTTTCAAGGATTCATTTAAATGTCCTTCTACCATTTGCTGTCATTTTATTCATAACTAACGCAAAACATACTGTAGCTTAAAATATAGCTTAAATAGATGAACAAACAAACAAACCAACCAACCACAAAGATAATAAAAAAAGTTGTCCTTTGGTTCATATAATTAAAAAAAAAACACCACTGTTCAAACGATTGAGGTTGGTAAGATTTTTTTAAGAAGTTTCTTATGTCTTATGCTCAACAAGGCTGTATTTATTTAATTAAAAATACACTAAAAGCAGTAATTTTGTGAAATATTATTAAAATTTAAAATGACTGTTTTGTATTGGAATATATTTTAAAATGTCATTTATTCCGGTGATGCAAAGCTGAATTTTCATCAACCATTACTCCATTTTTGGAACTTTATATACACTATATGGAACCAAGCAGAATGAACATTCTGTTTAACATCTAATTTTGTGTTCCACAGAAAAAAAGAGGGCTTTGAATGACATGGGGGTGAGTAAAAATGACAGAATTTTCATTGAGCGAAATATGGACAGTTGCCAAAGGCTCTTTCACTCTTCTTTCACCTGTGAATATTTTTTGAATAACTACAGATGTTTCAAAACAACTGGAATACATGATGACAACTTTCAGAGTAGCTTTTGACAACCGCCTGGATAATGAGTCACGTGGAGGTGTTTGATATGCTGCTAATTCTGGGTGTCTTAATCTTTGCAAAAGAGATTCTACAAAGAGCTACAGGTACATGTCAATCAGTCACTAAAGTTGGCATAAATTAATTTATAAAAAATGCATTTAATATTTGCAAAGAACTTAATAGTATGTTAATATAAAAGATTCTACATAGAGACATTAATTTGTTAATTCACAAGGCTAAAAGTTTACAGTATAAAAAAAATTCACATTTTAATATAACTTAAGTACTCTGTAACACACAAAGTGAAATAATTAGCACACAAGTGCTTCTCCACATGGAAATCTATTTTAGTTTTGGAGTGGTTGAGTGTGAAGCCGTCAGAAAAAGGACATCTGTTGGAAAAGGCATATGTGATTGGAGAGTGAAAAGGAAGAGGAACCACGACAGATCCTTCTGTCGCTCGCAGTGATACATTTCACACAGGAAACATCCCAAAAGGCTTCCCGCCAGAAGATACTAAGGCTCCTCTGCAAAACAGATTTTCGACACTTTTATGAGAAATATGACTGTCGTCATTGACAAAAAGTTATTAATAAGTTTTCTAACAGGCAGCATCAGTTTTCAGTCCAAGCCACAGTGGGAAAATGGTGAAAGTTGAGTGGACTCTTACCGTCTTCTGAATTTTCTGGATCTTCCAGATCTTCAGTGACCTCCTGCACCTCAGGGTCATTCTTAAATGCTAAGGTCTCCTCGTGGGTGTAATATGTGCCTTTCTGATGGGCCATGAAGCGGAGAACCACTATCATAATTAGCAGTATCATCACAACAACTGCTATTACAGAGACTCCTGGATGAGGAAACAGCCACAAGAAGACCAAAAACCAATGAAATCAAGTTTATAATAGGTACTGTATGAAGTTCACACAAAACAGTGTTTACTTTAGAGAGGGTGGGACTTGAAGATCAATTGGTTTTATCCATCGGAAACTGATTGGATAGTGGGCGTGGCTGTGAGTAAAATGTGAGGTTGAATTTACTATAAAGCTAATTTATGGAATAATTCAGCCTCCATCAAGATGCTTATGTAGTCAGTGTGGCCTGGAATGATTTAAAGAGTTGTAGATGAATAGATCATATTTTGAATATGAGTACATTCTTACCCAACAGAACAGCATAAACTGATTCAGTACTGGAAGCCATACCTGAAACAAAACCAAAATCAAAAACATTTCATTGTTTTTTTTCCCCCATTGAACTGATTCAATGGTTTTCCTCCCCCTCCCTGCAGAAACCTTTTGCTTTTTGTGAAAGTCTCACATGCTGCACTTGAAAACACTCCTAGTGTTGTATTTTTAATGGAGGGAGCACAGATCTTGGAGAGGAAGCTCCATGAAGAGGATAATTTGGGTGATGGAGATATTCTATGGAGTGGAGAGCAGATGTTTGCACTCAGATTTAGATAGACGCCACAATTTCTTATTGCAGGGCTTCCCGTAGGACAAAAAACAAAACAAAAAAACAAACAAAAAATACACACATACGTGAGCTCTCTACAGGGATAGTTTGCCTAAAACTCATTTATTCAGCCTCTTGTCCTTCAAAAGCCATATGACTTCCTTTTTTGTGAAATAATCGTTTAAGTACACTAAAAAATAGTGTAGGATAGTGTAGGATTTTCACTCAGAAACTGCTAGTAAATTTCATGGATAATTACAAAGAAATTGCCAGTAACACATTAAATGTAAAATTTTTAAGTAGAAAGACTTAAACAGTATTTTCTTGTAAAACTTACTCCAGTAATATTATTATATATGTTTTATAGTCTACCTCTTAAGTTTAATTTAAATATGGCACGTCGGGGTCACCAAAAGAACCAAAAACACCTGACAACAAGATATTATACATTGGTCTTGACAAAAGACATTTTTTGCTCAAAAGATTTTGTTAAAGTGACCATACCTTTAATCTACAACAATGATGACCTTGATTTTTTGTTTTTATTTTCCTCCAAAGCAATTTTAAAAGAAACATCTCAGACAAGTTTAAGGAATGAACCACCAGTGAGATCTCAATTAAGCCTCCTGAGCAATGAAGGAGCAACCTTTGAGCATTAAAGCCCTCGGCGGTGATGTGTTGTTACGTGTGATGGAGTCTCTGTGTGTCTGAGTGCTTTCGCACAGCTCATTAATGCTTAATTACCTGCTACATCTAGGTGTTAGCCTATCATTACTGCTCCATTAATCAGAGCTTAAAATGCACTGCCCACTCTGAGCCATTAAACAACAAGCGTCAATAAGAGAGAGTAGGGGGAGGCTAGGTGAGGACATCATGTAATGAAGCACCTTGAATTGAAGAGGAGAGAGAATGGCTCTGTTCCAAAATCTAGAGACAACAACGCAGGAAGCATTTCTAGGCATCATAGACACTCATGACTCGAAGGCTGTTCCAAACTGTGGGCAGCTGTCAATTTAACATGTAAATTAAGAGCAAAAAATAATTAAAAAAAAATATATTAAGCATTTAATCATGCCCCTGACCTAAACAATTAATTGTAAAAACAAATAATGAGATTAAATTATGCCCCCAAACATGAACAATTAATTATAAAAATAAATAATTCAATTAAAATATATATATTTTTAATAATTAATAATTTAGGTTTGGGGGCATGATCAAACACACTTTTTTTAAATTGCATTATTTTATATGATGATACATCACATTAGCTCCACTGTCTTTACTTCTATTTCTAGTAGCTTTTTAGTTGCTAAAGTTAAACTTTTTTAAACTTTGTAGAAACATGCCAAAAGGTCACTCATGTCGCCTCAAATTGCTTCATATCACCAGCTCTCACTGAAAACGCTTTTTTGCTGCAAAAGAGCTTTAGAGAGCAGCTGCCTAAATATGCAGTAGGCAAGCAGACACACTAAGTTTTGGAACAAAGCCTATGTGTGTGTGTGTTTTAATGAGAATAATCTCAAGCTGATTAATTCTGTGAATAAAGAGCATGAATGCAATTCTAAGTGAGATGTTTTCCAGAATCCTTCCTTTTGCCCTCCGTCCACCTCTCTTCCTCCGTTTATCTGTCTATCCTTTTTTTCTTCTCCTTTTCTGTTCTCTGTACCCCCACCCCCACCCCCACCCCCACCACTACAATTCCAAGCCTCATTAAATCTCTCGTCAGCAGCTCTACATCTCATCAGTCACTGCCTCATTTACACACGTCCATCTGTTGGATGTGAGATCACACACACTCTCTCTCTCTGTCTAACTGCAAAGATGCATGGCAGACCCCGTGCATTGTTCCTGCTCCTTTGGTGTTTACGGTTCTGCTAAATTAGTTAAAACTCAGCTGCGTTCAGTTGGGACGAGGTTATGTGAGCTGAATAAATTGCTAAAAGTCTTTTCTCACCGATCATAGGGTCTTCCATGGTGTCTGTGATGTTACTGGCTGAAAAACACATGAAAATTAAAAACATTAAAAACATGATATTGCATTTGCATTATTGTATTACAGTGTGGGTATATATGCATTTCACATGATTATAAACAACACAGTAGTTAATTTGGACTCTAATAATTTATATATACAAAAATTACTAGTTTATTTAAAAAAAAAAAAAAAAAACTATTCCAGGAAACGTAACAGGGTTACAAATTAGTCCTAAATTAAGCAGTTTTATTAACTTATAATATAATATAATAATTTCATTTTATTTCATTTTAATTCAAAATTAATATCCACTATATAATATAATATAATACAATATAATATAATAATAAAATAGTATCCACTATACATAAATAATCATATACCAAAATCAGTAGCAGGGTTACAAATTAATTCTAAATTAAGTTGTAAAGTGTTTCAAAAAGTTGAAAAGTTCAAAATGTTTATTAATTCAACCACATTGCATGAAAAGAACATAATATAATATAATATAATATAATATAATAACTTGTTTTATAATTTAAAAAAGGTCCCACTTTATACTTTATGTATGTACACAATAAGTGCTGTCAGGGTTCTGTCGTGTGTCATGTGTTCCCGCCTCTTGTTTCCTTATTTGGTATGTTTCCTGTCCTTGTTTCAAGTGATTATTAGTTAAGTCTGTCCAGCTGTGTGTTTGTCTGATTAACCTGTGTATATTAGTTCATGCCGTTCGATTTTCGTGTTGTCTGGGTCTACTCGTTACTCCTGAGTGTTCCTGTGTGTCTGCCTTTTACCTTGTCTTGCCCTGATGTCAATTAAAGACTGTTATTTGAGTTAACGTCCTCGTCCGCTTGTTCCTGTATCCTCCCTCGTGTGTGCACCGTGACAAGTGCATTGTACCAAATGATTAATTTAAATCTACATACATAGTAGTTAAGGCCACTTCATGTAAAGTGGGATCAAAACAAACAAACAAAAAATGCCAGAATCAGTTTTAAGTTAATTAACATGGTTACAAATGAAACCTAAATTAATATATTTTACCAATTCATCCAGATTCCACTAAAAGAAAATAATTTGACAGATTATTGCAAGTAAGCAAATGTTTACTTGCCTTCAATAGTGAAACAGCCTCTGAAACAAGACTTACCTATTTCTTGGCTGTATTTTGTTAGCGCTCACACACACAAACTTGAAATAATCGCACATAAAAGCATCAAATCCACGGTGAATTTGAATCAAAGCAAGGCGAGGCTTTACATACGGAACGTTTCTCATTCGAGTGTCGACTTAAGTTGTTTTGGGAACCTCTCTTTGATGCGGAGTGACAAACACGGCTGCCGTTGATCTTTACATGTCCCCTACAGAGCCGGGGTCCCTCGCTCTGTCAGTCGCTCCATCACTCCAGCCCTGCCCCACATTCAGCTCGAGTAAACAAACAAACAAACACCTGGAGCAGTTTCACTCCCGGCTCACCTCTAGGGGCCCCTCTTTCAAAGAGGTCCCTAATCTGTGGGCAATTTGTCAAAATAACATCTTTTGTTTGTCAGGCCCAAACAGCGCTTGTCTCTTTAAGACAGGCGTGCTGACAGACAGCTCGCTTGGGTCCTGATGAACGCTCTCTGATGGATTTTGCCAGATTAATGGAGTTGAGAGGCGGTTCTGTTTGGACGGCCGACAGACAGTTTTCTGATTGCAAAGCCTATTCGTGGGAACGGGCCGGCTTTCAAGTGTTTAACTAGGGGGAAAAACAAGCTCTCCCCTTTTGTGACCCTGCTGTTCTATCCGAATTAAATCAGTATTTGGTTTTAATGCAAACATCTGCACTGAATCCTGCATTGGACAAATAAGTACTAGTAAACTGTAGCAGTGGTTTTTGGGGGATCAGTGACACTTTTGCATATTTACCTTTACCTTTGCATATTTACTTTGTCAGTGTCAGGGATAACACATTACAAGCAACACAAGTTATGTAATCAGATTACTTTTTTCAAGTTACTAGTAAAGTAATGCATTATTTTTACAAGAAAATATCTGAGTTACTTTTTCAAATAAGTAACACAGGTTACTTTATTTTCCTATTTATTCACTGACAGCTCTCCTGTCCGCATGTTGAGAGAAAATGGGAGTGAGGTGCAGAGGCACTTCCTTCAGCCAGTGGCTCATTAATTTCACTTTTGGTGTGAAAGGGCCTTTATATTTGCCATAAATATAAATTTTGTTTTCTTTGTTATTAAAAATAAACAAGCAAGTCCAGCTCAGGTGACAAAAAGTAACACAAAACTAACAAAATGTATTTCTTTCCAAAAAAAAAAAAAAAATGCAATTAGTTACTTTTATGGAAATATGCAATATTGTAATGCATTACTTTTTACTTTGCACGTTTTACATTTCACGTGATATTATACTTTTATTTTGATCGTTTACATTGTAGTCAAAAAAGGGCGCGAAGCTTATACAAATGTAATTTTTTTTGTTGTTGTAATTTTAAAACACAGTCGTGCTTAATCTTCAGAAAATGTTGATTGTCGACCTCTGAAAGTCAAATTTAAATATTTGGAATCTAAATACAATTTACAACTTTTTAAGTTTAAGGATTATTATAGCAATAAACATTAAACACATCAAAACATAAAATAAAATAAAAATAATACAAATAATAATTAAAATATTATGATATTTAAAAACAAATAAAAATAAAACAATATTAGAATATTTACAAACAAATAAAAAAAAGAGAGAGAAACACAAACAAAACTCAAAGCTAATCAAAAAGCTAAACTTGGCAATACTGAATAGACACCAAAACATAACAATAATAATAATAATAATAATAATAAATAATAATAAAAAGAGAGAGAAAAAAAACAATGTGAGGCAAAAAAACACCAACAACAAAAGAAAAGAAAAGCATAGCAAAGCAAAAGAAATAGCAAAGAAAAAAATAATAACAGAATGAGCAGAATTGAAATAAAGGATGGCAAACAAACCTCACTTAGGTTTGTTTAAAATTAACATCGAACAACTTACAAATCTAACTAGCTTTCATCATAGGTTAATTTTATGTTAGCAAATAACATGGGACTGTTTGCCACATACAGCACATACTCTGTACAGCCCAGTTTATGATGACTGAAAGATGATATTGACAAGCTGAAGACAAACTGGCATGTATTTTCTTCCTAACAATACATCCCTAATGAAAAACCCCATACATTCTTATAAAACGTCTACAACCCCAGGCCTCCAGTGTGCATCATATTGCTTTATCCTTGTGTTTCATTCCTAAGAAGTTACTTTTTTTCCCTCAAGTGCTGGGTTGGTTTTTAACGGCCCATCAATATAAAATGCCCCAACATTTACAGAATTCGAATCCTCTGTGCTGAAATTGGTTGCATTGGTTTTTAAGGCTTTGTTGAATTATTGATGTATTTTTCCCGTTAGTGGGGAAATGGCTCCAAATGACTTTTAAGCCTCACCATCTTTCCATTTCTGGTTATTCCATTTCTTACATAAGAGTTGAAATGGAAAGATGAGAAAAACATATTTCTTATTTATAAAGTGAAGTAGGAATTGATAGATGTAAGAAATAAGAACGACAGTGGCTGTATAGCAAGTACACACACGGCCGGTGAGTTTCTGCCGCTTACAGAGGTTGGCTAACATAAAAATATCACGCGCCAGGACCGTTGACCCGGACAGAGTCCAAACCTGCTGGGAAAAACCAAAAGAGAGCTTCCTTCCCCACAATTTTTTCTTGCTAATGCACTATTTGGACATATCTAAGCATTTTTCCCTTCAACCTTGTTAGTTAGTTGTTTGAGTTGGCAAGATCCTTCTGAGGATAATTACAACTAATAACTATGCTTAGATGTTTATACAGAAGTAAACAAAGGGTTTACAGTCACTGGAAGCTCATAATATTGAATTGCAAAGGGCATCAATGCTCCAGGTCAGCCGAAAGTACAAAGTTTTTGCTTTTAATTGTTTCGTTTTAAAAGCAACAAGAATATTGCGGGCTGTTTCTGTGGTGAGATCACCAGTTCTTGACTTTTCTTAATGAGCTCAGGGCCGCAGTGTGCCATGGGAAGCGGGTGATGTTAGCAGGAGGTTCCTGGCACATGGGTTGGGAACTGCCTGTTATTGCCATCAAGGGTAATGGAAGTAAACAATCACCCATCAGGAGCAACGAGAGAATTTTAATGAATATGTGTAAGAGCAAGATTGTATATGTGTGCGCAGACCGCATTTAAAAGAACGTTCTGGGTTCAGTACAAGTTTAACATCTGCGACAATTACCACTAATCGCTTAACTAATAAAAACAAACAAATGCTGGATATGCAGTAATACATTTACAATGGATGTCAATGAAGCAATTCATCCTAGAGAGTTTTGTTTTGTTGAAAAGAGCTGATTCATGTAAAAAAAAATTTAACACTTTATTTCGATAGCCCACTTTAGACATTCTACTAACAGTAAGTAACTTTGCAACTACATGTCAACTAACAGTTAGTAGATTATTAGTAGACTGTCTGCTTAATGTCTTCTAACACTTTATTTTGATGGGTCCACAACATACAACATACTGACTATGAGAAACTTTGCAAGTATATGTCAACTTATTCTACTAACCCTAAACCTACCCTAAAAGTCTACTCAGAGAGTTTGTCCAAAAGTTTAATTTAAAAATAAACTTTACTAAAAATTTAAATGAAATAGTCATTCAAAGTAATAATAATAATAATATTAATAATTAATAATAATATGCAAAATGTTATTTGAGCTGTAAAGTAAAATTTAGCAAAAAAAAAAAAAAAATAGTTCACCCTCGAACAAGCTACTTTTTGTAGACAGGTTAAATTACGCTGTTAACTTAACTGTTATTCATACACAATATAATTATGTATCATACAAAAGTTTGCAGATTTACATGGCAGGTCATGACAGGATATGAAATACTGGGAACAACTTTGTACAAACAATGCTAGTTAGCTATTTTAACATGCTACTGCCAAGTTTACATAAGCAGTTTAAATATTGTGGCTATACATTCAAAGTAACTTCACTGAAAAAAATTTACTGAAGAGTCATGCAACTTTAGCATGCATTATTTAAGTACTAAAACCCACAATATAGCTTAGCCAGGCACTGTCTGCGCTAAATCAGCAGTCGAGCGCACGGTAGCCATTTTAAAGAGCTGATTCGGGTGAATTTCCTCTGTACTTCAGCGTTTACTTGATACAATTCCTCGCCCCATTACACTGTAAACACAATTTTTGTTTGATTTCGGTAAACTGAGGTACAAAATGAGTTTCTGTGGCAATAGAGCTTAACTTGTATTAAACCCAGAACATTCTCCCAAATTACTGAATGAAAGTGGATTTTGGGTGTAGCGATATTAAAACAGCCGGTTTGTAAACATTTACATTAGCATTAGCATTAGTCTCTGAGAAATAGACCTGCGCGTGGTAATTGCGGGGTCTTTACTGAAGTCGCTTATATAATTTAAGGCGTATTAATGCGCAACTTCCACTCTTACTCACACAGCGAGGGAGACGGTGAGAAATTAAATAGAGCTATAAGACAGAGCCATAAGTTCCTCCCCCATGGAAGTCATTTGTACCCCCTCCATTCTCCTCATAAAACCATCACCTAATAGTCTCTCGCTCTCCCTCTCACACAAACACATGCAGGGAGATACACACTTCAGATAAATCAAAATGACAAGATGATTGGTTGGGAAAAAAAAGTTTAAAGAGGCTGTAATATTTTCCTCAGAGAGATGAAAGTGACTTTTTCTTTCCATGTTAGTGCACATACACAACAAAACAGCTAAGCTAACATACTCACTGTCGACCCGCTCTCTCTCAAAAAACATGCCATGAGACATGTTCCAGTAAAGATGGAAATATGTTTTTGAGGTGACTCCAAGGGTATGCTAACATGCTATTCATACTATTATTATTAACGTTGTTTTGTGTGTGTAATATATATATATACACATTCTTGACAAATTTTCACCAATAAAAATATTAAAGCACATTTAAAGGGTTACATTTTAAAAAGAAGACCACCAATTTCTGTGAACTCAGTGTGCAAGGATCTATATACAGTGCTTTGTGCTGCGAAATGAAGTGGATGAACTTGACTGATTTTGGCATTCGCTTGTACGGTGGCTCTGAATTGTCAAAATGCCTCTCAAAACGCTTGCCACGGATGCGAAAAACGCAAAAAATCGAACCCAATCCGAATTTTTTTATGATGGACGAAAATTTCGGAGGCAGTGTGTAAATGTGATTGACATAACGTGAGGTCGCATTTATTTTTTAACGTGCGAAAATTTCGGATGCAATGACCTTGAGCCTGTAAAGACAGTATGTTGAATTACATTATTTTTTTTTACATATTTAAATAGGTTTTTGATTTAAAAATGGCAATGGGTTTAGAAAAACTTAATTCATCATATATTATCTGAAAACACATTTTACTATTTTATGCAAGTTTGCTTAAAATTAAAATCAGAAACGTAGCAAGGACATCTGTAAAATAGTCCACAACAGTGGTTCAACTGTAATTTTACGAAGTTACAAGAATCCTTTTTGTGTGCAAAGAAAACTATAATAACATAATTTATTCAATAATTCTTCTCCCCGAGTTACAATCTTCAACAATTTTGGAGAGTACCCCAGAACACAATCAACATAATCAGCGTTGTTTGCATTCAGCATGCACGCGCTTATAACGTTATTATTGTTTTCTTTGCGCACAAAAATTATTCTTGTAGCTTCGTAAAATTATGGTTGAACCACTGATGTCACATGGACTATTTTACCGATTGCTAAGCTTCTGGACCTGGGAACATTGCAGTTGTGTTGCTGTCTATGGAGGGTCTGAGAGCTCTCGGATTTAATCCAAAATATCTTAATTTGTGTTCTGAAGATGAACGAAGGTCTTATGGGTTTGGAACAACACAAGGGTGAGTAATTAATGACAGAATTTTCATTTTTGGGTGAACTAACCCTTTAACATAGTACATTTTAATTTTAAGCAAACTTGCATAAAATACTAAAATGTGTTGTCAGATAATATATGATGAATTAAGTTTTTCTAAACCCATTGCCATTTTTAAATCAAAAACCTATTTAAATCTGTAAAACAAAACAAACGTAATTCAACATACTGTCTTTACAGACTCAAGGTCATTGCACACTGAGTCCGAAAATTTCGTCCGAAATTTTCGCACGTTAAAAAATAAATACGACCTCAGGTTATGTCAATCATGTTTACACACCGCCTTACACACTGCCTCTGAAATTTTCGTCTGTCATAAAAAAATTCGGATCGGGTTCGATTTTTTGCGTTTTTCGCATCCGTGGCAAGCATTTTGAGAGGCATTCTGACCATTCAGAGCCACCGTACAAGTGAACGCCAAAATCAGTCAAGTTCATCCACTTCATCTAGCAGCACAAAGCACTGCACAGGTGCATCTCAATGAATTAGAATGTCGTGAAAAAGTTCATTTTTTCTTGTAACTTATTTCAAAAATTGAAACTTTCATATATTTTAGATTCATTGCATGTAAAGTAAAACATTTCAAAAGTTTTTTTGTTTTAATTTTGATGATTAGAGCTTACAGCTCATGAAAGTCAAAAATCAGTATCTCAAAATATTAGAATATTTACATGTGAGTTTCAATTAATGACCATCCATACAGTATAAATTCTGGGTATCTCTTGTTCTTTGAAACCACAACAATGGAGAAGACTGCTGACTTGGCAATGATCCAAAAGACGAACATTGACGCCCTCCACATAGAGGGTAAGTCACAGAGGGTCATTACTGAAAGGTGTGGCTATTTACAGAGTGCTGTATCAAAGCATATTAAATGCAAAGTTGACTGGAAGGAAGAATTTGGGTAAGAAAAGGTGCAGAAGCAACAGGGATGACTGCAAGCTTGAGAATACTGTCAAGCAAAGCTGATTCAAACACTTGTGAGAGCTTCACAAGGAGTGAACTGAAGCTGGAGTCAGTGCATCAAGAGTCACCACGCTCGCTACCAAGCCATTTCTGAACCGGAGACAACGTCAGAAGCGTCTTACGTGGACTGTGGAGAAAAAGAACTGGACTGTTTGTCAGTGGTCTAAAGTCCTCTTTTCAGATGAAAGTAAATTTTGCATTTCATTTGGAAATCAAAGTCCCAGAGTCTGGAGGAAGAGTGGAGAGGCACAGAATCCAAGCTGCTTGAAGTCTAGTGTGAAGTTTCCACAGTCAGTGATGATTTGGGCTGCCATGTCATCTGCTGGTGTTGGTCCACTGTGTTTTCTGAAGTCCAGTCAACGCAGCCATCTACCAGGAAATTTTAGAGCACTTCATGCTTCCTTCTGCTGACAAGCTTTATGGAGATGCTGATTTCATTTTCCAGCAGGACTTGGCACCTGTCCACACTGCCAAAGGTACCAAAAGCTGGTTCAATGACCATGGTGTTACTGTGCTTGATTGGCCAGCAAACTCGCCTGACCTGAACCCCACAGAGAATCTATGGGGTATTGTCAAGAGGAAGATGAGAGACACCAGACAATGCAGATGAGCTGAACAACAATGCAGATGAGCTGAAGGCCACTATCAAAGCAACCTGGGCTTCCATACCACCTCAGCAGTGCCACAAACTGATCACCTCCATGCCACGCCGAATTGAGGCAGTAATTAAAGCAAAAGGAGCCCCTACCAAGTATTGAGTACATATACAGTAAATGAACATACTTTCCAGAAGGCCAACAGTTCACTAAAAATGTTTTTTTTTTTATTGGTATTATGAAGTATTCTAATTTGTTGAGATAGTGAATTGGTGGGTTTTTGTTAAATGTGAGCCAAAATCATCACAATTAAAAGAACCAAAGACTTAAACTACTTCAGTCTGTGTGCATTGAATTTATTTAATACACGAGTTTCACAATTTGAGTTGAATTACTGAAATAAATGAACTTTTCCACGACATTCTAATTTATTGAGACGCACCTGTATATAGATGCTTGCACACTGAGTTCACAGAAATTGGTGGTCTTCTTTTTAAAATGTGGCTCTAGTATCGCTAGCAAAGCATCAAACTGAACCACTGACATCCTGAAGTAAACTTTGAATCGCTCGGGATAATCCTGCTGCTCCTTAATAAGGAGGGGGAGCTCTCCCTTCCTCTCTATATTTTAGGATTGGATGGACCCAATATTTTCTCTTTTTCTTTTTTTTTAAGAAGCGAGAGGACAACAAAATAATCCTCAATACCTGAAGACTCCATTCAGTAGGCTAACGTTACTGTTTTGCGAATTTTTTCGCAACATATTAATACGCATCGGACTCAGTGTGCAAGGTTTCTGTGCGTGACGAATTTTTAGGATTACGAATACGAAAAAACGCATGCGAAAATTTCGGACTCAGTGTGCAGAGACCTTTATGCAATATAAACACAAACACATGCACACACACAGTAAAAAAATAAGTAAAAATAAATAAGTGCAAATGAATGGATTGACAAATAAACCGGCAGTAAATAAATATAGATAGATAGATAGATAGATAGATAGAGAGATAATGTAAAACTATTCTATACTGCATTCTATGCTTACTAATACTGTTTTTACTAAAATCATAAATTATATAAAATATATCTAGATAGTATATTTAGTAAATGAATAAATTAATTAAATAATTATATATTCATCTCAAAATAACGTTAAAAAAATGTGTCAAATAACAAGTCTTGAACTACAGCGTCCTACTTGAAATAGCGACACCCACTCTCTTCCTGCACCTTTTTTGCCAAACATTTGCACAACCCTCAACACACTGGGTTGGTTTATCTACCGACCACAGCATGGGTTCAGACGCTATTATTGTAGCCCCCACAGGTGTGGACAGGAGGTGTGATTTTTCTATAGCATGCTCGCTTCAAATACGCAGTCGCACTGCAGGTTTCGACAGGTAATTGAGCAGGAGCGGTATCTGGTTGGAATAACAGGCCAGGTGGTGGGCATGAAATTAAC
This sequence comes from Tor tambroides, assembly GCA_021397915.2. Taxonomy (NCBI): domain Eukaryota; kingdom Metazoa; phylum Chordata; class Actinopteri; order Cypriniformes; family Cyprinidae; genus Tor; species Tor tambroides. Next base: position 23,033 of record JAFVLL020016744.1, read on the forward strand.
TTATTTTTGAACATTTTGAGATATTTTTGAGTGGGGTGTTCGAGATCTTAACTGGAGCTTCTAGAAACCATGGATGTTCTGACCAAGGTTTGTGTGTGTTGAAGTATTTTCAAAACATTACAGACTAAAATCATATTTGTCAGAGACATTTTGGAGAGGTGTTGCTTAATTTTTATTACCCCAGTAACTTCTACAACTATCTGAAAGCACTGAGATACAACATTTTACCCAGAATACTAAGTCATGAGCTATCTTCAGTATAGCATACTACCATACTACTCTTTCTGCAGTATAACTCAGTTTGAGAATATAGATATAAAGCTCTCAGTTCTGAGAAAAATATCTGAATTACTCAGAATTCAGAGTTTTTTCTAGCAATTTTGAGTTTATTTAGAATTGTGAGATATAAACATATAAACATAACATTTCCAGAAACAAGCTCAGAATTGCAAGAAAAATAAGTCTGAATTGTACAATAAAAAGTCACAATGACCTTTACTTATTTTTATTTTTATTTTTTTACCCTGTGGCAGAAACAAGATTCCACAGCTTGTCCTTCTGTTTTCTATCATGAACCGAATATCAGTCACAATAATCATTCCTGACAAGTCTTTACCAGCAGAAATGTATAAATATTTTAAAGTAAGTTAAATTAACATTTAAATAATTTTATGGCATTTTAATCATAAACCCTATAAGAACTGTTTAAAAAGTTTGCCAAAAATAAAAATAAATGAAAATTCACTTAATTCAACAAATTCTTTTCTAATTTTCAAGTAATTTTTTTTTTTTTTAAGCATGTTTAGACATTTTGGACTGAAAAACGTGCCTCTGAAAATAAGAAAATATTTAAAAAATAATTTTGCAGTGTTCCAAGCACACTGAGTGAAAATAAGCTTATAGAAAATTAAGCGCTATCTCCAGTGACTCTTACATTCAGTTAACAAAAAAATAAAAAATAAAAAAATAAACTGGCCACAGAATCCGTCACTTAAAAAGGCCCTTTGCACCCATGACATCACCAGAACACAACTGTTCACTTAGGCAAGCAGGAAACTGTGATGTGTGCCAGAACTCTTTCTCTAGTGCAGAAAATGTCTTCAGAATGACATACTTCACGACGACTCCTGCCTAGACTTCAGCTGCTGTCAAATGTAACAATATAATATTCCTGTCTATGTCGACACTGTCAACAATCGAGCTAAAAGACACACTGAGGATCACAACAAAACCCAACACTCGGCTCTGATCACAAAACTGCAGTTCTTGGATTCGATCAGCAGAGCTACGGTGCTTAGCATAACATTAATCAACACAGATGGCTGCTTAAAAATATGTTGCAAATGCAAAACTTGTCAAAACAAAGGTGTTGTGGGTGTTGCTTTGTAGCTGCAAGGGTGTGAATGGTTTAAGTAAATTTATGTATGGTTACTAGTGTGTTGTGAGAGGTTTTAGAGCATTACTATACGGTTGATAGTTGTTTTAAGTAGGATTTTGCAATTTACTATGTGATTGCTAGTGTGTTCTGAGTGAAATTAGCGCATTCGCAGTAGCTAGTGTGTTCTGAGTGGAATTAGCACATCACTATGCAAATGCTAATGTGTTCTGTGTGGAATTAACGCATACGCAGTTGCTAGTGTGTTTTGAGCAGATTTAATGCATCACTATATCATTGCTAGTGTGTTCTGAGTGGAATCAGTGCATACGCAGTTGCTAGTGTGTTTTGAGCAGATTTAGCGCATCACTATAGGTGCGTCCCAAGTCGCGTACTTATGCACTATTCTATGACGTTTTGTAGTATAAATAGTGCGAGCAGTGTGTTCACACTGAAAATTCCAAAAATAAAAAGTGCACTTTAAAAACCCGGATGATGCACTTAAATAACCGAAAAAATGAAGTGTGGAATGTTGAACACTTCATGCACTCAACTCTCGCAGCTTTAATTACATCACGAAGGGGGTGGGGCTATCAGACTCAGATTATTAATGACACAATAACCTTATATAATTCATACACTACATGGTTGAGTGCATAGTGCATAAGTACATAGTGTATAAGTGCATAGTGTATAGTGTGTCATTTGGGACGCAGCTTATGCGATTGCTAGTGTGTTCTAAGTGTAACTAGCACATATGCAGTTGCTAGTGAGTTCTGAGTGGATTTAGCGCATTACTATGCAAATGCTAGTGTGTTCTGAGTGGATTTAGTGCATATGCAGTTGCTATTGTGTGCTGAGCAAATTTAGCGCATGTGCACATGCTAGTGTGTTCCGAGTCAAATTAGCACATCACTATGCAAATGCTAATGTGTTCTGAGTGGAATTAGCGCATCAGTTGCTAGTGTGTTCTGAGCGGATTCAGCGCATCACTATCCAAATTCTAGTGTGTTCTGAGTGGAATTAATGCATCACTATGCAGTTGCATGATTATACAATTACTGCATATGCAGTTGTGAGTGTTTTGATTGTATTTAGCGCAAGTCTATATGGCTTCTAGGGATGTGCCCGAATCCGAATACGGTATTCGGAAAGGTAATGATGTGTACTACGGCAACCGTAAAGGGAATAAATATGATATATGCGAGAAAAATATATTTCAGTGCTTTCAGGGAGCCATTATTAATATGCGGGACATTGAAATCACTTATGAATGCACGTTTGCTTTTTACTTTCACTTTTGAGATTCGCGATCACACGCAGCCTAATCTACTAAGGAGCGGCACTACTTACCACACATTTCACAAGATTAGATGTTTGTCAGTGGTTAGTCATTTAGCAGACGCTTTTATCCAAAGCGACTTACAAATGAGGACAATAGAAACAATCAAAATCAACAAAAGAGCAATATGCAAGTGCTATGACAAGTCTCAGTTAGCCTAATGCAGTACACATAGCAAGTTTTTTTTTTTTTTAATTATACAATAAATAAAAAGAAAACATATAGAATAGAAAACAAATAGAGCAAGCTAGTGTTAGAGGGCTTTTTTGCTTTTTGTTAATTGTATGATAAATAAAAGAAAACAAATAGATAGAATACAAAAAAAGCTAGTGTTAGTTTTTTTTATTTTTAAGAAAACAAGCAGTTAGTAAATGAATAGAGTGCAAGTCTAAAAGGGGCAAGTTTTTTTTTTTAAGAATTGAATTAGAATAGAGCATGCTAGAGTTAGAGGGTCAAATAAAGATGGAAGAGATGTGTTTTTAGCCGATTCTTGAATTATTCTGGCAAATTTTTTCCATTACTGCTATATTCTAAGTAGACTTAGTGCACATGTGGTGTTTTGAGTTATTTTAACACACAGCTATGCAGTGAGTTCATAGTGTTTTCAGCACATTGCGGTTTGGTTTCTAGTGTGTTCTGACTTTTTACCTCACTATGTGCAGTTGCAAGTGTTTTGAGTTATTTTATTGCTTCGTTAATCAGTTTCAACGATATTTGGAGTGGACTTAGCTCATTGCGTTATGGTTGCTAATGCATTCTGACAATATTTTACCAGATTTAGCACACATGCGGTTGTAAGGGTGACTTGAGTGGTTTTAGCACATTGCTATGATTTCTCTGTTGTAACCAAGAGTAAGTTCTCACAGGAATCATGTTTGATATATACACTGTGAGAACAATTCATTGTAGCCTTACTGACGAGAGTTCTTTCTGAATATAGTCCCCTAGCATCAACACGTTTGAGCCGCCTGAGTGTCGCAAGCACAATGTGTCATTGCGGCGATATCTAATTTAACACAAAAAGCTGCGCCAGGAATCCATGTTCTCAGGTTCACAACTGCTAACGCTAACAATGAATGCTCTGCTATGTTTTGACATGTTTAAATGGGAAATGACAATTAGAGAGAGTCGGTGAACATTCTCAGTGTAATGAGCTCGATATGAGATGACAGGAGTGCTGAGAGATTTCATCTTTTATTCTGAACAGTATCCCATGATTCCTTGCACCTCAAAACAGCAAAGAATCAATGAAAAAGCAATGTCTGTCTGTGATTTCTCACAGATATGAACCCAAAACCACATCATCATGGTTCTTGTTACTGCCTGCTTTCTCTTTAATAGACAAGTGCAGTGCACTTTTAATAAAGCATATAAGCTCATCATATGAGGCATGGCCTGATTTAGATGCATTCTCTTTCTTCTAGCAGTTTATTAATTTATCTGAGCCATCATTTTCCCAGCTGTCACTGTGGCACGCCGAGGCGTCTCATTGGATCTCTGAGGGCCTCATACAGTGGTGCTATGAGCCAGTGTAGGGACCTTGAAATCTACAGCTGGTCTTATTGGGGCACAGAGCTCACACAGGCAAACATACTCATTTACACACATACATAGACACACATTGGCGGTACTTCTGGGGCACCGAGCTCCACATATCTGACAGATGCTCTCCTTTTTCTCATTAACTCTGGCACAGTGTAAAAGAAAAAGACAGAATGACTCACTCAGGCTTTTTTAAGTGGACTTACTGTACATGCGACCCAAATTAGGTTGATTATTTCTGAAGCAGTTCAATTAATAATGAGACACAATGGGTACATTCTCAAACAAGCAGATGTGACAGAAAATGTGTTGGCTAACCTGTTTTAACAGTTTAAAGTGACCTTGAAAAGAAATTGTAAAAAGTGACCCCAAACTGGCTGGCTGCCATTAAACTGAATAAAATGACTCAAAGTGACCACTGTAAATGAACTAAGGGACTACCTTGAACAACTCAAAGTGGACTTATCAAATGATTCAAAATGACTCCATTTCAATGGCTCAAGGTGACTACTTTAAAGGTGACTCCGTGACTACCAAAGACACCTCCTTGAAGAATTAAAAGTGAACATATGAAATGATTTATAAATAAATGATTATATGATCAAATTAAACGATTCAAAGTGATCACCTTAAATGATACAGTGACTACCTTATACAACTCAAAGTGGCTGTATTAAATGATTCAAAGTGATCACACAAATGACTCAAAATGACCACTTGTAGTGGATCAAAGTGACCATCTTAAACTCAGTTACTGCCTTGATTGACTCTAAGCGACCACTTTAAATGGCTCATTGACTGCCTTAAATGATTCAAAGTGACCCAGTTAAACGACTCAGTGACTATATTAAATGATTCAAAGTGGACCACTTTTATTGACTCAGTGACCACTTTAAATACTTTTTAAAACTTTGTGATCACATAAATAATTGAAAGTAATCCCCCTAAATGACAACTCAGAGTGACAACTTTGAATGAATCAGTGACCATCACAAATGACTCAGCATATTAAATCACTCAAAATGATCGACTTAATTGATTCAAAGTAATCACCTTAAATGATTCAGAATAACCCCCTTAAATGACTCAAAATGATTAACTTGATGATTCAGAGTGACCATCTAACAACTCAGTTTAGCCGCATTAAATGATTCATAGTGATTGCATTAAATAATACACTGACCTCCCGGAATGCCTCAAAACGACTGCCTTAAACGGATAGTTCACCCAAAAATGAAAATTTGATGTTTTTTTGAACACCTTGATTGATTCAATGAGACTCCAGGAAATGACTCAAAGGGCCAGATTCGTTGCTTGATTCATTTTAATACTTTCCTCCTATAAATTTTGTGTCGGAAAGGGAAACTCCTACAAATGCATATTCAATAAGGTCAGGCCCAAAAATAACTGTGTTCACACATTTTCAGCGCTAATTCTCCACTGTGCGTCTTTAGTAAATGCTGTACTATTTTAATGCCAAAAGACGGATTGCGCTGGCGCAAATTGTTAGTAAATCTGGCCCAAAGTGACAACCCTGAACACCTCACATCAACTGCATTAAATTATTCAAAGTGATCATCTAAAATGACTCAAATTGATTCAGTGACCAAATTTAAATTATTCAAAGCAATCACCTTAATTCAATTCAAAAGGAGGACCGAAGATCTTAGAACTCTAGGGTGATTAAAACAGGCGAACTGTTCCTTTAAGACTGAGTCCGCGCTTTATCAGAGAGCTCTTCTTCTATGATAAATCGCAAAATGACTCAGAAAGTCTACGTCTGCATGTTCCACCTGTCAAAGCCCTTTCCAGCCTGGCACGAAAACACGGAGACGTCTCACCAGGAGGCACGCAGCACTTCCCCAGACACCTGCCCTGACAGAACGGACACGCCAGCTCCCGCTTTCATTACCGCGCGCACACGCTATAACGTACACGCTGATCAAACGCACCGATCAAATGCATGATTGCGTCGGAGATGTCAGATGTGGTCGTCAGCGCTGACGGGCGCTACGAGCTTTGATTTGGTCTACGTGCCTTCAGTAGGGTGCTATTGTAGTGGAAGAGAGGGAGAACCAGAGAGAGGGTAACAGGGCAGAGGAGGATTCAGGTGGGTTATTTGGGTATTTTACGATATTACAGCATTACTCTCGGCTGCCGTTGACAGATGATCCCAGTCAGATGTAACTGGAAAAGTCTCTCATAGTGAAGCTAAGCATGTCTGACGGTCTTCTTCTGTCAAACAAGTCTACGTTTCTATCAAGGCTACTTGCAATAGTAGCTTTCATTTTATGAAATTTAGAGATTGAAAAAAAAAAAGTTCACTTTCAAAGCAGACTGCATATATGGAAATTTTAATTTGATCTTAAAATAAGTAAAAATAATTAAAGGAAACCCTAAAATAAATGAAAAAAATATCAAATTTGAACAAATAATATAAAATAAAATAAAATATAAAATAACTGAATTATAATTTAATAATGTATAAATATTATTTAATAATAGTAATAATAAATCTTACAGCATATTATATATTTAATCAATTTAATAATTTATTAAAATATTCTGCAATATATATATATATATATATATATATATATATATATTTATATATATAATGCATACAAATAATGAAAGAAAAACATAAAATGAAATAGCTACACAAATACATAATGGGAATACAATTATGCATTCACGCTTTTTAAAAAGAAAATTCCTCCCTATATATTAATACATGACTAACATGCCTTAAACGGAGTGTATATTTACACTAAGTGCAAATAGCCCGCCGTGTTGGCAAAGGCTATTTACACTAACTCCGCCCACCAACGTGTGATTAGGATAGTCAACACTGAAAAAAGACGCTCATTTTGTATCAGTTTAGTGGTGTAGATGGTAAGACGTGTGCATTTTGACGCGATCGACCAGAGTTCGAACCCACCTTTTGCCGAACTCATATGGCATCGGAAAGGCATTTATTTTCAATAAAAATGAAGGAAATAATCAAAAATTGAAAATAAAGTATCGGGTAGGGTTAGGGTAGGTGTAGGGAGGGCTTTATCATAATAAGGTGGCATCCATTTAATAATTTGAATTAAAACTATAATTTACACTCAATACGTTATTACTGCGTACTGTTTTATAATGTACTACAATACTGAGGTGCAGATAATTGCCACTATTTGCAATAAGTAGTAAATAAATAGCAGAAACTCTTGCTATTTTAACATAGTGTAAATAGTATCCATCGCTATTTGCACTTAGTGCAAATAGCATCTCTCACTAAGAAAATATGCTGTTTGCACTTAGTGTAAATAGAATCTAATTGCTATTTACACTTAGTGCAAATAGCCGCTGCCTATATTAAATAAACGTCAGGAAAGAAAGAAAGAAAGAGTTATTCCCTCAACATAAAAATAAAATGTGAATAAAACCGTAAAATGCACATTTAAATAATAAATATGAATTAATAATAATAATAATTGTAGATTTTTTTAAAATAATATTCTAAAGTAATTTTGAAATCCATAAATTTAGATTAAGTTATATTATTTATATAAGAATTATGTGATAAAGTTGTGGCTGTTTAATTTTATTTACATTTTATATTTTATGTCTTTGGGGAAAAATCTTTCTTTCTTTCTTTCTTTTCTGAAAAAATAAAATAAAATAAACTTTCTTTAATATAGTTTATATATTAAAGGTAAGTAATAAACACAATCCTTGGCTTGTTTTACAAATGCATATTTACCAATTTGCCAACAGAATAACAAAATGTGCTCATGAAGTGCATGTCCTGTTGCTATGGAGACCTTAGACATTCATGACTTCTGTGTCTATTTTGCACTGAATATAAATATGCACTCTGACCACCTAAATTTAACATATCTGCTCAGTATTTATGTAAAATGAAAACTTACTTAAAAGCCCATCATATTATCATATCCTGGTAGCATGTTGTTTGCTTTTTGAAAATCATTATAAGCAGCTGTCTCTATATAGCTATATAGCATATAGCACTATAGCATGGGTTATAGTTTCTGGAAACTGGTTCCAGTGGCGTGTCGACGATCTCCAGAGATCCGTGGACCGACGAGAGTTTCAGTGAGGGGCCGAGTGTGTGAACACTAAATGAAATTACCTTCCTGCAAAACTACTTTTCTGCTGCTGCTACCAAGAAAAAATAAAGAAAGAAAAAAAAAAAACCTCTAGGCCTGATAAGAAAGCTTGTCGTCAATATTCCCTCAACACTCAAGACATCCGCTCTAGGGAAGAAAAAAAAAAAGATTTCTGAAAGAATGGGAAGAAAAAAAAAAGTATGATGTTTTCCACAAGCCGCGTTTTGACAATTTTACTTTTTCTCAGAAACTTTGGAATAATAAATGAAACGAGAAGAAAAAGTTGTGTTCTGATAAATGAATATACTGCAAAAAACTTTACATGCAGGGAAATACTACAGGCAAAAATATTACACATATAATATGATAAGTAAATTATAATATTGTTGAATTTTTTTATTATTATATTTTATCATTATTTAAATTTTATTACAGTTTTAGCAATATATCATATTTGTAAATTCCCTTTTATTTTATTGCCCATTTTATCTTAAAAATTACAAAGCCTTGTTCATTTACACAGACAAACTAAATATTTTGCTAAATAAATCTCTTTTGAAATCAAACACTGAGTTGATTACATAAAAAAAAGAAAAGAAAAGAAATTTTCAACAGCACTATTTACACACTTTGCAGATTTGTCATGCTTTAATCTGCATATTTTACGAAATTTACAAAATTCCCAATATAACAAAATAAAAATGTATTTTAAATTGGCAGTATTTGATTTTTATTAAATATATATTTTTTCAATTCTCGTAGTATCTATAATAAACAAATTAGCACCTGAAAGCTCATACCTGAAATTAACGTGAGTTGGTTTCACAAAGAACTTTCAAAGGGAAACCATGTAGTGATTCATTCTGAATTCATTCTCTTGGCAAATTCAAAACAGAATAATTAAGATGCACATTTCAGGGAAAAAAAGTCCCTGTGAATAAATTGGAAACGAAAGGTGAAGAATGTTTTTATTTCCTGTGTGCATGTGTGAGAACATTTGATTTGATTTGATATTGAAGCTGTAGTGGGACCAAGCCATACTGTAATTGCACATTCCATTTTTAGCTAATGAGACAAAGCTATTGAAGGAGGGCTTTTTTTGTACGTTTTCAGTAAGGAATTTCTCATGCAGGAGTTTAATTCCTGCACATTGAGAGCAGAACTTAATGCACGCCATGTCTAAAGCACAAATGACAGCTATTCTCAAAGATCCCAAAGACTGAATTATACTTGGAATTGAGTGTTGCAGGAATATGTAAATGAAGCATTTGGCTACTAGTAACAATGTATTTTAAAATCAACATTAAATCTAATTCAATTCTATTTTGTTTGTAATATGTGTCCCTGGTGTTATTCATCAAAAAAATCAATCAATCAATCAATAAACAAACAAACAAATAGACAAAAGAAAATGGGCAAAACAAGTATAAAATAAATAATAAAATACATGCATAAAAAAAACTGTTCCCCCATTTTTAATCAGTAAAAATATAAGTAAATAAATAAATGGTTAAATGTGTTGCTAATGTGGTTTATGTCTTTAAAAATAAACAATGACGATTTTAATATCCGCCTGAGCTTCAGTTGTGCTGCTTGAAGATGCATGGCACAGTCAATTATTCCAAACACTCCTGTCTTCTCGCATCCCAGAATGCAGCGGAAACATGCCATTGTCTCTTTCTCCTGCTGTCACTGCTCTCATTGACGTCAGAAGACAAGAGCACAGTGGGATTTTGGGTAAAGACTCTGAATCCTATTCTTGTAGGCACAACAGTGACGTAATGGAAAGGAAGACACATGGGTCCATATGTCTGAGACTGCATTAAAAACACATTTTACAGTAAAAAACAAAACAAAAAAAACAAATACCATTTAATCGCAAGGAATAATAGTAGGAGGTCAATTTTTCAGGGTTACTTGTTGATCCACCACTAGTTGGTGGGGGTTTTGATTCATCTTAGTGAATCAATCATTTACAAAAAGATCTGAGCACTTATTTTAATAGGTATTTTAAAAGGTATGTTTATATATATATATATATATATATATATATATATATATATATATATATACATACATACCGTTTTTGACTCACTGAATCACTGTTCAGTTGATGAATCATTCACTTAAAAATTCACTAAATGATTTGTTTACTTAAAAGATTAATTTCTAAAACATTTAAAACTATTCACCATGCTGAAATTATGTTGTATGTAAACTGCCATATAAAGAAATATTGGTGCGGATTTTTATTAATCTTTGTGAATCTTTTTTTCTAAAATGATTCATTCTGATTTGTTTATTGATTTGTTAGGTGACCATTTGACCACATAACTCATTCAGTAACTGATTCATTCACTTAAAAGATCCAGTCACTGAAAAGATTTGGTTAAAAAATACATTTATTTAGAAACTAACAATTCACCATGTTGAATTTATGTTGGTCCTTTTGAACCCAGAAGACCCAAGATTTAAAGATCAGTTCACCTAAATTGTCCACTGACTTTAAGATTTGTTCACCTAAAAGATTCGTTCGCTTAAAAGATTTGTTAAACAAAAAAAAAAAGATTAGACATAAATAATAGACATACTGTGATATCAAAATGACTTGTATAGAAATCTAAGAAAGGTCAAAGGCCATCATGGCTTTAATGTCATCACGCCCTCAATAGTTAGGACACTATGAATATATATGCTAAAATGATGAATTTCATGGACAGTTTTTCTTTCACTCAATTTACCCTTTCACTCAAATGATGTCAGTAATATATATATATATATATATATATACATACACACAAACACACACACACACACACATATATATATATATATATATATATATGTGTGTGTGTGTGTGTGTGTGTATGTATATAGATGTATATGTATGTATATATATATATACATAGATACATACACATACATACATACATCTATATACATATACACACACATATACACACACACACACACACACACATATATATATATATATATATAAATGTACACAAATGCAAGCAGAAGTATTTAAGTATTTACTCTAGTGGGCCCAGACTCTTGGACACTAAGACAGTCAACTGGAGCACGTAGCACCGTGGACACTACTATCAGGCCTGCAAGACACATTGTGTGAGTCCTCCAGCTCAGCACCCGTGACTCCCTGAGAGCCCACGATAAACTGACACTCCCACTTAATCTGACGCGCACAGTGTGTGTGTGTGTATCAGAGAGAGATACTGTAGCGCACACACTTACAATCATGTCCGTTTGCTCTAGCAGCATGTTTGAGTTTCCACTGTACAGCGCGCTTTAGGTTATTTCTGCACTCCTAGGCTATTATTGTTCCTGCGGGAGTGTGGTTGTGTTGACCAGATCGCTCCATGCCGATTATTTTCTGTCCGTATGACAACAGAAAAACTGCGACTCTGTATCTACTTCCTGTCCCTGTCCTATCTCCCTTTCACACAGGATGAAATGTGTATGCGCGGCTTTCGTGCTAAGTGAGAAGAAAGTGCCAACAGGAGAGGAAATCTCAACCCACACCTGAGTTTTTCACTCTTTTTTTCAAGGATCGTGCTAAAGTGAATGCTCATGTTGTCTAATGCCTCTGGTCCTCTTTCAGTGAATGTGTGAACCTCTTTGCTATGTTCATAACCCTACCTTGGGCTGTGTCCTTCCAAGTTCATGACAGTGGTGGAAATGTTAAATTCCCTAAGGCTTTCTCTGTCTTGTCCTTCTCAGTGGAAAATTTACGAATTTATTGACATTGGTCCAAAGTCAAACTAGCTTACGGCAGTCAATCTGGTTTTTAGAACACGGTTTTTAGCCCTGATCAATCCTAACCAACCAAACTTAGCCTACCAGGACAACCAAGAAGGTCCTCCAAGTCCTTTGTTAACAACTATCTTGAGCTCTGAGGTCAAAAGCCAACTGAAGTTCTCAAGAAAACAGTTTGTCACTAGAAAACAAATACTATGTTGAGAAAATGTGGCTACATTTGAATAAAAGTCCATGGCGAAGATGCTTTTTGGTAGCAGAATGCTAACAGGAGCATGCTAATCAGCTAAACAGTGATCCTTTGAAGTCCACCATCTTGTAGTTCACTTGATCAATCTTCTAGACCACTGCAGTCAATACCAATAAATGGCAAAAAAGGTGGGACTTGATATTATCCGTCGGGTATTGTTTGGATCATAACATCTTAATATCATACGTCACTGGAAACAGTGTCTAATTTGTGAAAGAATCATTTATTTAAGTCTAATCTTTTCAATGAATCTGGTTCTGGTCTGAATGATATATTCACCAAATGAACTGATTGATTCACTCACAAACTCGATTAAAAGTTCACGAAAACAATAAAATGATTCACAGAACTGGACTGAACGATTCGTTCAGAATTCAGAAAAATGGATGATTCACTTACAATCTAGACTGAAAGGCTTCACAAAAATGAAGTTGGAAATGGTCTGAATGATATGTTTATCAAACGAAATGATTAATTTCTCACAAATTGGACTGAATGACCTGTTTACAAAAATTATAGAACAAATCTGAATGATTCGTTCACCGAACACACAAGTTGATTCACTCACATATTGAACTGAATGACTTACAGAAATGATAGAATGATTCACAGAACCAGCCCGAATGACTGACACATCTGGTGTAAATGATTCATTCAACAAGTTATTGATTGACTCACAAATCAAAAAGACTTGTTTATCAAATGACTGATCAATTTGTTCGTAAATGACTGACTGATACATTCACAAACCATATTGAACAATTCACAAATCCGACTGAATTGGTCCGATTGGGTCTTGAGTTGACAACTCACTGAATCACTGAACCATTTTCAGTGAATGAAATCTTCAAAACTAAATTTACATGAAACTCTTGAACCTTGAATGGCTGGGTAGTACTGCGGATTCCTTATAAAACCATAAAAATACCACATCCATATTGCGTAAATGATTTTAAGGACCATTCACATGCCATCTGAATCCATATCAGCACGGATGCTTCTCTCATCTCCTGTCTCCCTGGAGACGGCAACCATGGAAACCGTGACAGGCCCAATTGACTGCAATCCCACAATTCCCTGTCCACTTGGCATGTACCGTAAAAGCTTTCGTCTGGAGGGCTTCTTTATTCAGGTGACTTCAAAAGTAGATTAGTTTACCTGCAATCGATTTGCCATGCAAGGAAAAGACAGGGACGCCCTCCAGATCTGAAGAAGCACAATAACAATAAATCTCAAAGACATTTTAACCTCAGCATGGAGATAAAATGTACTTCGTTATGAATTCAGAAGAATGAGAAGGTTCATTACATGACATCTGAAGATAGGACAGACAAGACGAAGATCTTAAGTATATATACTATTCAACTGTTTAACCTGGGGATGAGGTAATTTTCATCTTTAACACACACCAATTGGAGTAGAAAATGTCAGTGTTTTTCTCCTACTACAAAAGATTCCACTCAACAGATCTGCGAATGAATCATTCAGTATGGATTGTGAACATTTCAAACATTTCATGACTGTATCATACAGTCCATTTTGTGAACAAGTTGAGAACTAATTGATCAGTTTGTTCAGACTAGTTCTGAACAACATGATTCACAAAACTGGACTAAATGATTCATTCACACAGCAAAATGATTGATTGACTAACAAATTGGACTGAATGACTTGTTCACAAAAACACTAGAATGATTCACTCACAAATTGGACTGAATGACTAGTTTGCGAAAATGAAAAAACGATTTACAGAACCATCTGAATGATTGACAGAACTGGTCTCGGAAATGAAAATGAAATGATTTCATGAAAATGAAATGATTGAGTCACCCACAAACTGGAAAAAAAATTGTGTTTACAAAACCAAATGAACGATTTGTTTGTGAAGTGGACTGACTGAATCATTCTCAGCAGATGGAATGATTCATTCATGAGTCTGAATTGAATTGTTTCTTGAGTCAACAACTCACCAATTCACTAAATATTTATCACTGTACCTTTGCATTTTCATTTTGCAAGACTTACGTTTCTTTTACAAGTGATAACTTTATTCACGTAGGCAACACATCTCATTCTTTACACACAAGAATTCAGGCATTTTGAAAGAGAGGAAACAACGGTCTACATCAAAACCTAATCTCAAAAACATTTATGGTTTACCAAAAATTAAAAAAAATAATGGGAAATAATAATAATCACCTGGGAATTTTCTCCTGAAACGATGGAGAAAGAACAGCAATAAATTCACCTGTAAATGACAAAACAATCACCGCCTGAATAAAGCCTAAAGGTTTTAGCTTGTTCAATGCCACACTGGAAAAGTCACATGACTGACTACATCTGAGGCAACTTTACTGGTCAACATTGTCCCTTGAATTAATTACTAGCTGTCAAAACGCATGAGTTTTATCACGGAAATGCCATGCAAACATTATTTTATAGAACCTCCCCTGAGAAACAATTACTGGTCAAATGGGGTTTTAGTACATATTGTTATGGTCCTTTTTGTGAGCTCACAATAACGGTTATACAACGCTCTCCATCTCTCTCGGTAAGTTGCTGCATGTATGGCAGCCCAATAATCTCAAGCTTTCAAAACATTGCTCGCTCTATGCTGGCCTGCGCGATAGAGCGATGTGCAATTTGTTTAGTGAGAGGCACTCTATAACGGCTAAAGGGAGGAACACAACTGGAAGAAAAGCCTTTTATTCCTTCAACATGGAGATTTTTCAGACAACAGCAAAATATACAGGCACTCCACTTTCCTGCCAGTCAGAGCACAGGCCAAAGTCCTTATAAAGCGATGGCCGAATAAGTATTGTTTGCATGAATAGCGAGTGGACAGGTATTGAATCAGTATCCTCGCCTTTCATGATGACGCAAAGACATTTAAGAAGACAAAAAGACTGTGGAGAACCTCAAGATATTACACAGCCGTCACCTATCAGATATAGATTTATCAACAGGAAGTCATTTAGTTTTAATCCATGTTACAACAGTAGATCCTGTTTCATGATCCTGAACTGTTATATCCACACACAAGCAGTCTGAAGAACATCAACACACCTTCTGAATACACTTACACCAGCCTTGATGTTATATTCGCTCAAAGCTGGGGATCATGAAAAGGCCTTGTGTACGTACACCAATTGTGCACTTTTCAAAGGCGTTAAATCAAAGGGCAACCTGAACAAAGAAATGTACCAGACCAGAATCACAAAACACCATCCACACAAGTTCTACATTCACTCACTTTTCCCATCTTTCTGCTTTCCTGTCAAATCAGATCTCATCATCTTAATATATTTTGAAGTTGAAACCAAACAATCAAACAAATTGATTAATTAATTCATTAGTTAGTTCATTTAAGATCTCACCCTCTCAGATATTCTGGAGTTAAAAACAATTATTATTGTTAATAATAATAATAATAATAATAATAATGATAATGGATGGATGGAAGGAAGGATGTGTTAATGAATGAATGAATGAATGAATGAATTAATGAATTTCAGATCTCATCCTCTTAAGATATCTTAAGTTGAAAACTAAAACTAATAATAATAATAATTATTATTATTATTATAAATTACTTCATAACAAAAATAAATACTTAAGGTGAGGTAAGGAAAAATAAATAAATCTAGTAAAAGCCAGAATTATGTAAATAAATAAATAAATAAAGAGTGCACAAAATGTTCCATGATTATTCAGACTTATGAGAAACACACTTACAGGTGTCACTGTTTAAAGTCCATGCTGAGGTCTGTAGAGCTGGGACAGTTGGGCTCATCGGGACCACTGTAGGGATGAAAGTCATGGGGTCTGACATGACTGATTGATATGTAGTCTGACTTTAAAAGTTCCTGTGTTTGACAAGAAACATAGGGATATCAGTCTTTCAAATACAAATTCATATTAAAATGTATGAATAATCATGTTTTGTACACTGTATTTGCTTCTGTACTGGTTCATCTACTCAGAAACCGCTTGCGTGAGACTCTCAGTTCGCTCTGACACATCAGTTGCGATCAGAAAATGCTGACAGTTGTCTGATATCAGACTGTTAAGCTGTTGGCTGTGGCACAGAATCTCCAAGCAAGATCTGGTGTCTGATTGGCTGCCACTGCACGCATACAATCCCACACCCCTATTTTTAGAAAATTTGTCATTGGATGAAACATGGGCCAGCACTCAAAGTTATCAGTTGAGAACACATTCATCTGTTTACTGAGCAAGATGCACGATCTTGTGGACAGTTCACGTATATACATGTGGGAATTTGAATTTTGAGTTTTCCTCATTAATTTAAGTACAATTTAACACAGTAATGTTAAACAGTTTTGAATATGACAACCAAAGAGCCCATCTTAAGTTTAATGTTTCACATATACACACATATAGCTAATTAAATAGCTAATTACAGAACAATAAAGCATCTATGTTAAAGATAAAAGACGCTAAGGTAAATTGTGAGATTTTTAAACCTAGTATGCTGCCTACTTAGACAGCATTTTAAGGCATCATAGACATACTTGGTGTAAAGGCTATTCTTTTATTTATTTTCTATTTGGACCCAAGTCTAAGGCAGAATCGCACATATCGTACAGAGATGGAAATCCCAGGATGCGCTGCGGCAAACACAGTAAAATAAATGAATCAAAGATGGAGGATGACTCAAAAGAAATGCTGTTTTACCGTATATACAATACTACAAAACATCAATTGAAAGTTTGGTTTAATTAAAAAAAATAAAAATAAATAATATATATATATATATATATATATATATATATATATATATATATATATATATATATTCTCAGTTATTGTGTGTGTAATGTCCTTGTGTGTTTTTTTTTTTTTTTGCAACAAGTTGTGAAAAACTCCAAAAAAAAAAAATCCATTGAAAAGTCTAGTTTAATTTAAAAAAACAACAACACTAGTTGTGTGCGTAATGTCCTTGTGCTTCTATTGTGACAAGTTATGCGGAAACAAATAAGAAATTGCACTAGAAATTCACTTATATATTGTGTATGTTTTTGCTTATTAGCTTAGCAACAAGCTAAAAACAAACTCTATTGGAATCAATTGTGAGATAATCCCAAAATCCTTTGCGAGGAATTCAGGGAAAAATTAATCCAAAATGGCAGAAGAGTTGAGAGAAATGCTAACTACATGCTTCTAATGTGTGAAAATGATCAATAAATAATTAAAAATGGACTATTTTAATCAATTTCTGTGTGTACATTTTGTGCTTTTTTTTTGGAACAGGTTTAGTATAAAAAATAAAAAAGAATCAAGATGGAGGACGAATTGAGATAAATGCTGACTAGAAATACACTTAAAATATACAAACCAAAGAAAATCATTAAAAACTCCATTCAGTCTAATTAAAATTGTAATATTTACAATTGCTATACTTCTAAAAATATCTAGTTGTAAGCTTAGCAGCATGCTAATGCCAAACTCTGCTGGAATCAATGGAGAGTTTGCAGTCTGTAGAGCGCTCCAAATCACTCACTTATGAGTCATCTTCTTACGTAGACAGCAAACAGCAAGTTTCTGTCCTAACTTCAGCATAAAGTCACATTGAGAAGGAATACGTGCGCTAGGCAGCTAATTAAGGTGTTGTGGATTATTTCAAACTTTTCCCAGGAAAAGGCAGAAATGACACGGAGGACCAGGCGCCTTTGATGAGTCTTATTTGTCAAATTCGAAAGCGTCGCCTTTGACAGAATGAGACCGGCTATTAGTTACATTGCAGGTGTTGCCTTGCAGCATGGATCTAATGTCCCAACCTTCTGTCCCAGCGAAAGGGCAGCGTGTCCTTACAAAACTACGCAAGGGTCTCACGACAGCAAAAACCCAACAAAGTGAAGTGAATGACAGAGCTGAAACTTACCAGGCCAACGGTAGCAGGTTATGTTGCCTCGTTTCACCAGATGACGTTCACCGACTGGCAGTTATCTTGAGTTTGACAGTGTATGTAGCTAAAGGGCCATGTCTGTCTATCTGGATGGCTCAATCTATCTGGCGTTTTCCAGATATGAAACTCATGTTTTTTCTTGTTAGCTAACTGAACTTGTAGCCCCACCCTTTGAATTCAAATAAGCTGCAGTTGCTCTCTGGACCAGATATGAAGAGGGGCTCCAGAGAGAAAGACCCACACCCATAAACACATGTTTTTGGAGGAAGTTGGCTGTGGAGGAACTGATGAAGTCAGCACGCAGATGTTAGGGCCTTGATATTGTTTCTGCAAGTAACATGAAATCAAAATAACCCCATTTATTTTTCAAATTCATTTCTGGTCTTTCTTTGCATGAAAAAAGGAAACAAAATGTGGTGTTTAAACAAAAGGAACAACTTTTCCTTTTTGGCTAACATCCCCATGCCCTCTTTTCAGCTCTTCTCCTTCAACCATCTGTCTCCATTCTGGTAGGTAACACCCACTTTTCATTATCCGGCCAATTCCCAATGGATAAAATTCATTTTATTTTTCTCATTGAATATCCAGTTTCTTTTCAAGAAAAAAAAAAATAGATTGCATAAGTCAAATGGGCTGCAACCTCTGGAGTACTTGTCTTGGCACATTTAACTGGACAGGAGGTAGTATTTTAACTTAACTTTTAAGCTTCACGATTTAAAAGCAATGACCATTTAAAACCCATCTGCTTTCATTATCGTCTCCAAAATCATCTAAGTTAGGTTATATTCTTCAAAAACCTGGACTCATAATACAGATATTCACACTCTCTGACAGCCTGAGCCTTCGGATCCAAGTTTTCATTAAGTGTTCTTCTTTTACAATCCCTCTGTTCCTGTCAAAACAGTTGGCTGAACAAAGTTAAATTTGCCGTTTCACACAAAAGCAATACAAATATCCATTTTTATCTGCACTGCAGTAGAAGAGAAATTTAACACTGACTCATTTACGAAGTAACACATTTTGATATAAATGCTGTGAAATTGCTCTTTAAAATGGTGAGAAAGAAATTTTTTTTACATAAAACAAGTGTGAGACACCAAGATCTCAGGGTCCCAGGAAAGACCTCAAATTTATTCAGACAATTCCCCAAACACCCCTTAAGTTCAAGCAAATGGCTTCAAAACAGTATTCTGACACTTACACACAGTTCATTGCAAGAAAAAAAGTTCTTTAGTTTTAATTTTTTTAGTAAGTCTTTTTTTTTTTTACTCATTTGCCAGTAAAAATATCTAAAACCCCTTAAAACAAAATTAATTTATTTAGCAACATAAGACATTAAGACTTGACATAACTATTTTATAAGGTGACAATTTTGTTTGAATTCACACATTGTGATTCATACAGAAAGGTACATTTTTTGGGGGGGGAGAGAGGGGGCATTAAAGGAACACTCCACTTTTTTTTGGAAATAGGCTCATTTTACAACTCCGCTAAAAAGTTGTTAAACAGTTGAGTTTTACCGTTTTCGAATCCATTCAGCTGATCTCCGGGTCTGGTTGTAGCACTTTTAGCTTAGCTTAGCATAGATCATTGAATCGGATTAGACCATTAGCATTTGGTCATCAAAAATGACCAAAGAGTTTCGATAATTTTCCTATTTAAAGCTTGACTCTTGTGTAGTTACATCGTGTGCTAAGACCGACGGAAAATGAAAAGCTGCGATTTTCTAGGCCGATATGGCTAGGAACTATACTCTCATTCCGGCGTAATAATCAAGGAAATTTGCTGCCGTACCATGGGTGCAGCAGGCGCAATTATATTACGCAGCGCCTGAAAGTAGTCCCCAGCTAGGTAACTAGTTATGATATAGCTGGGGACTACTTTCAGGCGCTGCGTAATATCATTGTGCCTGCTGCACCCATGGTACAGCAGCAAATTTCCTTGAAAACTCAACTCAAAAACGATAAAACTCAACTGTTTAACTCTAGGGGAGTTGTAAAATGAGCCTATTTCCAAAAAAGTGGAGTGTTCCTTTAAGGTCCACCCCTAAACCTAAGCTTCAATGTAAACAGATTTTATGAAAGCATACTAACAGAAGTTCATATGAATTAGGCAAAAAATTCACCGAAATGTAAAACAGTTACGAATTGCAATGAGAGTGTTAAATCAAATATGAAAACATACAAAAGAGATCATGTGAATTTGATAAAACATTTTTAAAAAAAGTTTCTAATTACCATGAAAATATTGAATAATAAACATATCATACAAAAACATGCGAATGAGATCATGCGAATTCGACAAATGTTTTCCAAAAAAGTTACGAATTACCATTACAATGTTAAATCATAAAGAGATAATACAAAAATATAAGAATCAGATAATGCGAATTTGACGAATTGTTTTCAAAAAGTATTGAATTACCATTAGAGTGTTAAATCATAAACAGATCGTACAAAAACATAAGAATAAGATCATGCGTTATCAAAAAAAGTTACAGATTACCATGAGAGTTGAATTATAAACCGATCATACAAAAACAAACAATTAAGATCATGCGAATTCAACAAAATGTTTTCAAAACAGTAGTGCGTTTAAATAAGTCTTTATCGTATGCAGCATTGCTTCTGAAGTAAATTTATCTTGTTTCAATTTTTTTGAATATTTAAAATGGCAAATCAGACAAATATAGTCAGGTTATTTATGTTTAACTACATTTTTACGTTTTCTGAATAAAGTAACCAGTATTGGCTGCTCACGACTCTAGCTATGATGATGCAGAAACTTTGAACATGATTCAATCCCAACTTCAAAGTATATTAAAGTTGCATTTGAGTGATATATACTTCGAATGAAGGAAGGAGACATCAAGTTTCTGTTTACGGCTCTAATGCACCTTATTTTCCTCAAAGGGGAAGCTCTTGGCGGCGAGGGGCGGAAGGCGTTAAGGGATATGGAATGGCTTTTTAATTACAGCCATTTTCTGCTCAGAAATGAACTGATGCTGGCTGTCAGCAGCCACAGATGCCGCATAGACCAAGGGGACGCAGACTGCACCGAGACACCCCCCGCCAACTACAGCTGGATCATATGGGCGAGGATATTAATTACTGAGAAAACTCACGCACTGACCTGCTGTATTCTCTGTGACTAACGGAAAGGAAAACAATGATCGTAGTGACTCGTTACATTATTTATAACTGCCTAATGTTTGGCGCGGTCTTCGCTAATTGTGTTTTCAAAAAACGTATTAGCAAAGAAATTAATTAGCGTGGGTGTACATTTCTCAGTGCAATAGTTAGTCAATGTTCACATGGCCGACTACTGAAGCTCTAATGTTAATGAATAGTTCAGCCAAAAATTCAAATGCTGTCATTATTTACTGACCCTCATGTTGTTACAAACCTGTATGGTGTTCTTTCTTTTCTGGGACACAAAAGGCAAAGTTCTGAAAAACGTAAAACTACATATCATTGCTTTTTGGTGCAAAAACACATTAAAATGACTAAAAATGTATAATATGTCCCCTAAAGTACTTGGCATTTAAATGTTGCACACAGTCCTTATCAATTTGTAGAGGATGCTCAGTGAAATATCAAGAAGGAAAAATGTGCTTAGTGTGAATACAAATTAATAAAAGAAAGATTATGGAAATCTTCAGGGGTTTCAGAGACAGAATATATTGATCTGATATGTTTGATACTAAAAGCATGCCTGAACTAGATGGATTTCGAGGCGTTGATGTATATATTGATTTTGCATGGCTCAGAAAATGATTATAATGACAGGAACAACAGGTAAATTCTGACATACTTAGTAATTTCAGTCTTGACAAAATCAAACATGTTAGATAATCTATGAAGAAAATAATGAAGCAAACTGCCTAATGAGGTTTTTTTTTTTTTTGACTAATTCCGGCATCCTCTAAGAAATTCAATACAGCCTGGATAGGAATGTCTCCAGTATATTATCTTTTACACAACACTTCTTCATTTATTCTGACCTTCCTTCAAATACCGTAACTACAGCTAAATTTGTCACTGCACTGGACCTTCATTATGGATTTGGAGCTTTTTGCCAACTTTCTGACTAAAATAACAGCTGGCAAGTAGTGCTGGCATCTCACTTAGTGTAAAAAGAGAGTTAAATCAATAAGGAGAATCAGATCTACTCAGAATTGGCACTATAGTAGCAATGTCAGGTAAGTCGTTTAACTCTGGTGCACTGAAAATTTTATGTCCTTTATGATTGTTTTTTGAGATCATACAATGTGATCCTGGGTAACCAGATTGTGCGACATCCATAATATGTCAATATGCCAGATTGTATGACATACATTTGCTAAGATTATGGGTACAGCTGACAGAATTAAAGTTCTGAACGATACAGATGAGCTGATAACTATTTTTATGTTATGGCCGATAACCGATACTTGCTGATATAATATTGGCCTATACAATTTTGTCTAAATAAATTAGAAATAAAACAAAAAAGTAAAATCAATTGTTGTAAAGGCTATAAGTTAATTTTATGCATCACAACATTATAATGTACAGTATGCAAATTAAAATTCATTTTGTGATTGGTTAAAGATTACTTTTAACAGTGTTATTAAATTATTAGTATTTTTAAAAATACTTTGTCAACATTAGATGATGATAAATACTATCTAAATAAGCATGCACAATTAGGGCAGTCGTGATATGTATATGATAAATTAAAATAATAATAATTATATATATATATATATATATATATATATATATATCGGCTGATAACCGATATTGTACCGATATATTGTGCATCACTAGTCAGAACTAGTTACAATATACTAAGATTTATCGCAAAGCAATTATTTTTCCAAAGACTGCTGATTTTGTTCCTTTTGATCCCCTAAAACTGCCCCAAATGCCACAGCAGTGACACAAATTGGCTTTAGAAAAAGAATCCTGCTTTAGTCAGAGAAAGAACTGGGAAAGCCTCTGATAATAAACTCTCTCTGTCTTACATGCTGTCAGCTATACGCTCCACATTTTTGGTCATAATTTACACTGATATTCAGGGTGTGTGTGTGTGTGTGTCTCTGACGCGACTGTCCGAAGCCGATGCCAAGGGAATGAAAAAGGGAGAGATGGGAAAGAAGGGAAGACGGAGGAGAAGGTGCTATGAAGGGAGACGTGTGACGACATTTATGAGGCAGACACTCGTTCCGAATTTGTGCGCCCTACATACTGAAATGCCAACATGAAGGCGGAAGGGAAAGAAAGAAAGACAGATAAAGGCCAAGAGAAATAAGTAGTAGAATGAAAGAAAGTAAAAAGAGACCATGAAAATAAACTACTGTGACTTTAAAGAACACTTGAATGAAAGAAAAAAGACAAATTAGATCTCTTACATATCTCAATTGTTTCAGACAGCAATGAGTTTAAATTCATAGCAAACGGAGACTTTTTTTTTTTCTCCTGTCAAAGACTCATCTCATATTTGTCTGCTATAAAGTTTCAGATGAGATCCCAATACGGTCTCAAATTGTGCTCAGAATGACCAAGACACTAACGTCTACAATAATAAGTCAGAGATCTCAATATGAACTCCTATATTGCTCATGAAATTTGCAGGCCAAATGATTTGATCTATGCTAGTCACATTATTTTATAGCTCTACGCTTTTTTTTTTTTTTTTTTTGAGAACATCTGAGACAAATATATTGTAGTATGTGTTGCTAAATATAAACAAAAGAGTAATGTTCCTCTTCAATAATATACTGGTTGCCCTCAGTCATTAGAAAAAAAAAACAATCACAAGGTCTCTTTAATATCTCAGTAGTTTCTCCTTGACAGCAAAGAAATAATGAAAGTTCAGAATGTTTCACATTTTGGTCAGTTTTGACAAGATATCTTCCATCAAAAAATCTCAATATGAACTAAATCATGTCTCATCAAATTCTCCAACCATATATTTTATAGCTCTGCACTTTTGTGTCAATATGTTAACAATATGTGTCTATTTCAGTTCCCCTTTTTGGAGATTTTTGGAGAAACATCTGAGCCATGATCTATGAAAGAGCAACATCGGAGTAATTTTTCAGAAGATTTTCATATCTCAGTTGTTTCCCATTGTTAGTAATATGATTAAATGGTGACCTTAGCTTTAGTATCATTTCTCAGATGTTTCTCCTGAAGAAAAGGCTCCAGTAATCCCAGAATCACCTCATTAAAGGTCATTGCACACAGAGTCTGAAATTTTCATACGTTAAAATATAAATACGACCTCACGTTGTGTCAATCACGTTTGCACACTTCCTCCGAAACTTTCGTCCGTCAAAAAAAAATTCGGATCAGGTTCGATTTTCTGCGTTTTCGCATCCGTAGCATGCATTTTGATAGGAAAGGATGGGGAATATGAAAAAACGGAAAAACGCATGCGAAAATTTTGGACTCAGTGTGCAATGACCTTAAGAGTTTCAGAAGAAATCCCAATATGAACTCAAACATCTCTCAAATTCAAAAACCTAATGATCGAAGCAATGCTATCTACCATTTTATTAAAACTCTGTCTATGTCAACGGTTGTGTCATTTGCTTCAAAATGTTCTCTTCACAAGGAATTTTAAGAGAAACATCTACACAAAAATACTTGAAATAGAGTTATAAAAGAGCAACGTCTGAGTTTCCTCTCAGATGGACACACATGCTGGAATGCAATATCTCATCTTTCTCTGTCTGTGTGTGTGAGTCTGTGTTTATTAGCAGAACGAGAGTGTAGCCACATCTGACCCACATCATAAATGTAACTGAAAATCATCAGAGAGCCACTCTAGTTCACGCCAAACCACACACACACACTCACACCTCACTTGTGAAAATCCTTTTATTTGCAATATAATTCATTTGCCGTGTCCTCGACCACCCACGGCCCCTTCATGTGACTGCTGACTGCTCATTACCGCATCCTGAACGGCCCAAATTAATGATGAAAAAGGACAATTACGAGGAAAACGCAATTAGCTAACGAACAGCGAGCCAATTATCTCTCTCCCACACAGTGGGCCAAAACTCAACGGCTGCGGGGTCAACCCAGACGATTTTTACAGATTCAAACATGCCGAGTTTTTCCCTCTTTCATCACTCTGACAAGGACAGCGGCGCGGGTTTAATTAAACGGAAGCTTGAGTTCGCCTCTGAAGTGTGAAATTTAAACCAATCGTTGTTTTTAAACCGCTGTTGTTGCACACTGGATAAATATTTTTCTTCTCAAGATAAAAGGGGATTGCGTAAGTCGGTTTAAAAAAGAAATGCTCAAATTGCATGCAAGGGAAGAAAAAGTACAAACCAAATGTGTCAAAACAAAACTACCGAAGCCTCCAGTAGGTGGTGCTCTTGATATCTCACCAGAAAGACCAAGTCTCCAGGTTAAAATAGACATGTATCACCACACCCTTTCCTCTCATTCATTCCCTCCTCGCCTTTACAGTCCCTTTTTCTAACCACAGGGGCTCCCGTTATGATGGACGATGTGTTTTATGGAGGATGCAGTGAGGAGAATTATGAGGACAGACAGGAGTGGCTTGAATACGACAGTTTTGGGGAGAAAGGCCTGGATTTGGAGACGCATTCCTTCGTCTTTCCTTTTGTTCTGTCCATCAGAGGCCTTCTACTGTAATAAATCTTGGTTACTAGGCCCTGCTGTCTGTTTCTC
Organism: Tor tambroides; assembly: GCA_021397915.2. Lineage (NCBI taxonomy): Eukaryota > Metazoa > Chordata > Actinopteri > Cypriniformes > Cyprinidae > Tor > Tor tambroides. The sequence continues at coordinate 49,063 of JAFVLL020016744.1, forward strand.
TCTCTACAGCTTTCTCCTAATAGGAGAGTAAAATCTCACGGTTGATCTCATCTCAGCTCCTCTAATCTGGTCTCTTCTCATAGGAAAAGTTAAACTCACAGTTGTTGAGTATCTCTTCCCATGTTGTACCATCTCCTCATTTTTCTAAACCTCACTTACTCTCTTATAATCTCTTCTCATCTCGTCACTTTTCTTCATCCCTCTGCTAAAAGGAAACATTGATATTTCAGTTATTCTCATTTAATCTTACCTTTTCACATTTTTCTTGCTTATAGTCTAGACTCTCAATTGTTTTCTTTTTGTCTCTTAATCTTTGCTAATAGAAAAAGTTCACCTCTCAGTTGTTCTCATGTCATCTCGCCTTGTCTCATCTCTTCTCGGCTAACAGGAAGGTTTAACATCAGTTCTCCTCTAAATCCCACCGCTGATGGAAAAACTTCACAGTTATTCTCACATTGTCTCATCTCTTTATCTCTCTGCTATTAAAATGCCACAGTTGTTCTAGCCTCATCTCACCTCTCTGTTAATAGGAAAGGACTTCCCTTTCTTCACCTCATCTTGTCTTTTCTCTTTTTAACATCATGGCTGTTTTTGTCTCATCTCGCCTCTTTTTTTTTCTTAAAAAGGACAACCTTGTGGTTTTCCTATTTTTCCAGAAGACGTCAGAAGAGACGAGACAGGACAGAAAAGACAAGATGAGAACAGAACCTGTTTAACTTTTCCTGTAAGAAAAGACAAGATGAGAAAAAGTGAGAATAAGTGAGGATAACCGCTCCATTCAGAAGAAAACATAAGAGATGAGACAAGATGAGGACAGAACTACTGTGAGGTGAGGTTAACTTTTCCTGTGAGAAGAGATGAGACGAGAATGAGGCAAGGCGGTCTCTAATATTAGAAATGTTTAACCTATCAGTTGTTTTCATTTAATCTTTTCTCTTCATCCTTGAGCAACCTTTCCTCTTATCCTCTATTCACAAGAAAGGAGAACATTGTGGTTTTTCTAGTCTCAACTTGCCTCAACCCTCAACTTGTCTTGTCTCATCCAGTATCTTCTCTTCATAGAAAGGATAACCTTATGGATGATTTGTCTCGTCTCAAATGTTCTCTTTTCATCTTGTCTCTTCTCTTCTTTTCAGACTCTCATTTGTTCTCATCTCATCGTGTCTCTTCATTTCTCTGATAATACAAATTATAACCATTATGGCTTTACTCATCGTTTCACCTCTCTACTACAAGGAAATAAGAGAACACAGGATTATGACTGAAATTACACAGGAAAAACATCATGGTTGTTCTCTTTTGGTCTCATTTTGTCTCTTCTCTTCTCTTCTCTTCTCTTCTCTTCTCTTCTCTTCTCTTCTCTTCTCTGAATGATTCTTCATCTTCCAGCACAGATAAGGCCACATAGCACACACACATAAATCTGAAAGGAGTGAGAGCTATCAAAGGGAAGTTCTGGAAACTTTACACGCCTGAGCTCTGTGGAGGGATACAGGGAGTATAATGATATTCTCTATTGATCGCGAGGAGGAGAACAAATGCTGGTATTTATGCCGTTGACATTTCCATCCAGCTTACTTGCTCTGTAAGTTCCAAACAAATATAAAGATGCATTTCTCACAGCTCCGCCATCTGAATATCAAAAATATGAGGGGTGGGGGGTGGGAGAAAAAATATGAATGGTTTCTTTTATGGTGGAACTGTATGAATTTAGAACTTCACCCTTAAGATTTTTTTCTTTTTCCAGGCTCATTTTCTTTTTTTTTTTTTTACAGATTTTCCTCTCATCTGGATTGGTATCCGATTTACCTCAGGGTTTTCACAAATACTAAATTTTAAACAGCAAGCATATCCTTTTAGAATGGCTTGACCTTTATAACAACCAACACATCACCTTTAGCAGTAAATGCTAATGATGTCAAGCCATAATTATCAGCAATAGCGTTTTGTAGCATTAGCATTTTTAGCCGATGGCTAGAGCTAAAGTGCAGTTGTTGCATGTACTTTTGCTGTTTCCAAGTCTTCCTGGCAAATTTGAAAGTCAGTTATGAAGTACATAACACATAAATTAAATTTTACCATCAATATTCACAATTTTCAGCAGTTTTTCACAGATGAGATCTCAACAATGTCGACAGAAATGCTAGCATAAACTTTATGTACTGCGTACTGCAAGCTATTTGTTTAAAATAGTATGCAAAAAAGTATGCTATGAGGAGATCTCATTTGCTTCTCCAAGATAATAAGGAGATTTATTGGACATTATTAAAATAAAATAAAATGAGACTCACTCACTGTCTCATTTGTTTCTCACTCATATTTTTCCAGAATTTTTAATTACTGTTTTTTTTGTTGTTTTTTTTACTGTAACTTCTGTGACAAAGTTAAATATCAAGTTAGATACAACCTAAATTCTGGAAATGTTGGGACATTTTTTTTTTATTTGAATAAAATGAAAACTAAAAGGCTTTCAAATCACATGAGCCAATATTTCATTCACAATAGAACACAGATAACATAAATGTTTAAACTGAGAAATTTTACAATTTTATGCACAAAATGAGCTCATTTCAGATTTGATGCCTGCTACAAGTCTCAAAATAGTTGGGACAGGGGCATGTTTACCATGGTGTAACATCTCCTCTTCTTTACAAAACAGTTTGAAGACGTCTGGGCATCGAGGTTATGAGTTTCTGGAGTTTTGGTGTTGGAATTTGGTCCCTTTCTTGCCTGATATAGGTTTCCAGCTGCTGAAGAGTTTGTGGTCGTCTTTGACGTATTTTTCGTTTAATGATGCGCCAAATGTTCTCTATAGGTGAAAGATCTGGACTGCAGGCAGGCCAGTTCAGCACCCAGACTCCTCTACTACAAAGCCATGCTGTTGTAATAGCTGGAGAATGTGGTTTTGCATTGTCCTGCTGAAATACACAAGACTTTCCATGAAATAGACGTCATCTGGAGGGGAGCATATGTTGCTCTAAAATCTTTAAATACCTTTCAGCATTCATAGTGCCTTTCAAAACATGCAAGCTGCCCATACTGTATGCACTTATACACCTCCATACCATCAGAGATGCTGGCTTTTGAACTGAATGCTGATAACATGCTGGAAGGTCTCCCTCCTCTTTAGCCCGGAGGACACGGCATCCGTGATTTCCAACAAGAATGTCAAATTTGGACTTGTCTGACCATAGAACACTTTTCCACTTTGAAATGGTACATTTTAAATGAGCCTTGGCCTACAGGACACGACGGTGCTTCTGGACCATGTTCACATATGGCTTCCTTTTTGCATGATAGAGCTTTAGTTGGCATCTGCAGATGGCACGGCGGGTTGTGTTTACCGACAGTGGTTTCTGGAAGTATTCCTGGGCCCATTTAGTAATGTCAATGACAGAATCATGCCGATGAGTGATGCAGTGTCGTCTGAGGGCCCGAAGACCACAGACATCCAACAAAGGTCTTTGGCCTTGTCCCTTATGTACAGAGATTTCTCCAGTTTCTCTGAATCTTTTGATGATGTTATGCACTGTAGATGATAAGATTTGCAAAGCCTTTGCAATTTGACGTTGAGGAACATTGTTTTTATTTATTCCACAATATTTTTACGTACTCTTTCACAGATTGGAGAGCCTCTGCCCATCTTTACATCTGAGAGACTCTGCCTCTAAGACATCCCTTTTATAGCTATTCATGTTACAGACCTGATGTCAATTAACACAATTAGTTGTTAGATGTTCTCCCAGCTGAATCTTTTCAAAATTTCTTGCTTTTTCAGCCCTTTGTTGCCCCTGTGCCAACTTTTTTGAGACCTGTAGCAGGCATCAAATTTGAAATGAGCTCATTTAGTGGATAAAAGTGTAAAATTTCTCAGTTTAACCATTTGTTATGTTCTCTATGTTCTATTGTGAATAAAATATTGACTCATGTGATTTGAAAGTCATTTTAGTTTTCATTTTATTCAAATTTAAAAAACGTTCCAACATTTCAAAATGTGCCTGAAAGAATTAAATAAAGATTCATTTCTGATTTATTCAAAGACCTTACTCATTGTCTCATTTGTTTCTCACTTGTATTTTTCCAGAGAACTTTTACAGTAACATCTGAGACAAATTTATCTCCTCTAAAATCAGAAAAGATCTCAGCAATGTCTCAAACTATGCTCAGATTTTTCAAGATATGGAAGTCTGGAAAAAAAATAAGACAGACTTAAATATTTCTAATTCATTAAAAGACCTCACTCATTGTCTCATTTGTTTCTCACTTGAAGTTTTACAAAGGAATTCTTTAGAAAAACATCTGAAAGTTAAATATCAAGTTGGCCTCACATGTATATCCCATTGAGTTTATGAAGAGATCTCAGCAATGTCTCAAAAAGTACGATACAACACAATGATATCTTTTATTTCTCGTTTGTTTCTCCACAACAGCAATGCGATATAGAGATCAAATCTCTGTTTTCTTATATTTAAAACCCAAAAAGTTTCTAGTAATTTCATATGCTCTTCCTGTAGAGTTTGAAAAGAAATCGGAGACAAACATCAACTGAGATTTGATATATTGATATCAACTGAGACTGAGAACTCTTCTGAGATTTAAGAAGTGTCAGTGTTATTGTTGTGTTGACTGTCTGTGTTTGCACATGCTATCAAATGGAGTGTACTTTGACTATGAAATATACTTTTGGGATTTAGCGTTTTTGTAGCATTATCATGTTTTTGGTGAAATGCAACTATTGTGTACCTTTGCTGACCAAGTCCTCCAGGGAAGTTTAGAAGATAGCAAAAAACTAGCAAAAACTTAGTCATACAGTCAACATTTGCAATTACATGCAAATTATGACCAAAGATAATACATTTAAACCATGATTTCTTTACTTGAAAAGCTCAAACATGGAACCTCTGGGAATGAAAAGTTTCCCACTGGCAATTTCATTGAGGTTCATGTGCGTTCTTCTCATAAATGCAGTAATTCAGACATGGCTTGGAGGCAGCCTTTGAACAGGTGATATTTTGGTCTCGGTGAGACTCTGAGGTAAAATATAACCATGTTATATGATGAGAAACCTCAGCCGGGTCTTCTCATAAGGCAATGGCAGGAGGACTCACACCGGGCCAAGAACAAATGGATGAAGGTGATTCTCTCTCTTTTATCTCTCTGTCGCTGTCTTCCTGATGTTCCTCCTCTCCTCTTCCTAGGTTTTTTCTTTTTTTATTCGCTCCGAGCCGCCTGTCAGGGGGCTATAATGAGACGCCGATAACTAGAGCAGCTCTCAGCCCCGATCAGTGACCACCTGTGGAATCGACAGGGGTCTTATCAGCGGCTCTCATCCTCTGGCACAGGCGCGCACCTCTTTCCGTCTGTCGCTCTCTTTCTCACGAGAAAGATGGGAAACCAAAGAGAGAGGAGCAGCAACCCGCAAAGGCGGCTGGAAAGGCTAACAGTGGTGGGATGGAAAGCCATGTTGCTTGGTTTTGCCCCAGAGGTCGGGCCGCTGCAAATGCCAAAGCCGTTTCTCTGTAACAGCCGGGGGATGACAGGAGGAGAAAAGCGGGATGAATAAAAGGAGAAATCGGTGTCGGTGTTTTTGATAGATCCAGTCAGGCATTAAGAGAGGCTTCACACCATGGGCCTCCCGATGGGAGCGAACGCACACCTGCAGGGGATTGAAGATGTGATCCAAGCCAACAGGGGCCAAACGGATGTGTGTGTGAGCGAAATAACTCAACGTGGAAGAGGCATATTCTGTCCTTCGGCAACTTTGTTAAGGTGTCACATAGGTCACATTTAACTTTAAAAATTCTAAAATTTGGGAGCAAAATTCCACACATTTTACTCTAATGATCTTATCGTTTTTTTTTTTTGGATAATTTGGATAACTTTTTTAAATTGTTTAATAATTTTAATGAATTAATGAATATTATATTATATTATATTATATTACATTATATTATAGGTAGTATGTTGTATTGACTTATGTGCCTCAGAGTATTCTTGATGTAATCCAAATTTCATTCTGATATATTATATTATATTATATTATATATTATATTATATGATTGGAAGTATGTTATACTACCAAAAATTTCTGAATGAAAATTTCTAATTAATATTATTAACAATAAACAAGAATTAAGAAAATGAAGCCTTTTTGTAATCAATAAAACGCTAACCAAAATCGTCATTTTTATGCAAAATATGTACATTTCTTGCATATTGAATTTCTTACATATAGTCTGTTTTGTATAAATGTGACCACAAACCCTGTGATTTGAGGTATCACTTATGTCTGCAAAGGTTCAAATCATTACTAATATCCGCAATAAAAGTAAATTGTTTGAGTTTATGAACATGCAAATTTACCTGAAATATTTTTATAAATGTTAATGATTGCTTTGCAACTCTCTGTGCTCAGAGACACTCAATGCGTAGGAACAAAGCTACACACACACACACACACACACACACACACGCTAATGAGGCTGCAAAACCTTGTTACTGAAATAAACAAACTAATGTTCATCAATTAAAATCAATTATGATTAAATAATCAAAAAATGAGCTTAATTATCCTCCTGATACTTTACCCATGATTCTGTGCTGTTCTGCAAAAGAGACATGTATGCCTTTTTAATTAAAAACTGATCCAGGGACAAGCACTTCACCCCAAGCGCTATATATATATATATATATATATATATATATATATATATATATATATATATATATATATATATATATATATATTTAAAAAACAAAAAACAAAAACATTCCAGCCAGTTGCCAAGGCAACATCTAATTTTTATTTAGTTTATCTTGATGTACTAAAATAACTAAACCTAAAAATGGAATCAAAATGAATACAATTTATATTGACAAAAAGTAAAGCTTTAACTAAATATTAAACTTAAAACAGAAAATAAAAAACTAAATAAAAAACTAATTCAAAATAGTCATAGAAACTATAGTAGTATTCTAAATACTATACTAAATACTATACTATTATATTATACTAAAATATCACAATAATACTAAGGGAGAACTATATTCAGAAATGAGTATTTATTTAAAAAAAAAACATTTGGACTGGGTGATTTTCATAAAATCTTGACGAAAATGTTACAAAATAATACAATAATACAAAGACAATAAATCAATAGTATAACTTTAACTGAATCTGATAACCAGATCTGAATCATTGTTTAATTTCTTACGATTCCCATTTATTAAAGGAACATAGTTATTTTATAGAAAATTTGCATTACAAGTTTGATGCATTACCCATGATAATGTATCTGGGTCTTTTGCACGCATTGTCAGTTCTGTTAATTAAAATTAATAAAATTTGTTTGGTTCCGGCAGAAGGTGTGTGTGTGTGTTTGTGTACCGTCTGGATCTGTGATATTTACAGGTTCATTTTGTCCTCACTGAGGAAAGCAGGAGCTCACATTAACCTTACCAAAACAAAGCGCGCACCTTTTCCTTTCCACTCTGGGGGGTTTTGACAAAACAACCTCTTAGACAAGTGCATTAGGTGACTGGGGTTCGCACCTGTAATCATCATTCATCAAGCTGGAAACCAAAATGTTCCTCCCTAGAAACTCTCCAGCGTGGGTTGAAGTAGTAACTTGACTACAGACTGTTTTCAAGCAGGTACTAGAACTGACACCCAGCAGTTGGTGCCACGACCCTAGTGCTTTCCACTTTCTCTTGTTTTTTTCCCCCCGTTCTTGCTCTTTCTTTCAATGGGTAAATCTCACCAAAAATATGTCCAAGTCACATTTCACCTTCAGTAGTGGGGAAAAAGTAGTAGTTGAGACTTTTTGCATTCTCTCATTATGGTCATGACAATTAGCATAAATACTTATTACTATAATGAATCCATACATACTTTGCAGCTTTCTAATTTTGAAGATTCTCAGTCAAAACACTGGAATACAATGATTTTTTTTTTATTCCAGTTTAAATCAGCATATATTAAAATGTAATTTTTTTGCATTAAAGTAATGAGCCTTATTTTATATACAAAATTTTCATATACAAAACTATATATTGTATAATTTATTCATTTAAATAATATCTTAAAAATTGTATTCATTTAAAAAAAACATTTCAAAATATTTAGATTGAGATTAAAATAATGTAATGCAATGATTTTGTAGTTTAAATCAGCATAAATTATGCTAGAAATATAAAATGCTTGTACCATTTATTTATTTATTGTGCGTTAAGATAATGAAAATGAGTTCGTTATATATAAAAACTAATATTTTAAAACTTGTAAATCATGTATTTTATGTATTTATGTATATAAATTATGTATTTAAAACGTACGCACACACAGTTTGCATATATAATTTACCATATATATTAAAGTTTACAATACATCTCAATTTCAACAAGAAAAGTAAATAATTTATAAAAGACTGTTTAATAAATTTTATATATGTACACACATATTCACACAAATAAAATAATATTATAATACAGTAATACAATGATTTTGTAATTTAAATCAGCATAAATTAGTCTATACATTTTAAATATTCGTGATTTTTTCACCATTAAGGTAACGAGAATGAGTTTGAAACAAATGCTAAAACATCATATTTTATATTTTTAAGAGTATATATATATATATATATATATATATATATATATATATATATATATATATATTCATAAACTCATATTATATAAATATGCAAAATTATAATAGCATAAAATAAGCATTTTCAATTAAGCTGAAGTACATATTATAAACATTTTGTACGTAAATAAGTAAACCGCTGAACTTTACTAAACTTTTTTCTAGATTATTTGGGGTGAAAAGCAGACATGACCTTGAGATTCACCCCATTTCTCCTGTCCACCCAGCTCTCCTAAAGATGTTAGGCTGTTTCTGACAGCTGTGAGGTGAGTGCAGCACTAACCTGCGAGGCAAAAGTTGTTAGATAACAAATGCAGTCAGTCGGAACCAGGTGCAGCATCTGCAGATACCAGAGGTCAGAGGTCAGGCAGTCGGTGGATTTGTGAAAGGAGAGATAAAGCTCCAGCTGCACCCTGGGGTCTCTCTCACTGCCTCCCTCCGGTGGGACGGTGTATCTGGGGTTAGATGAGGTGCGCTTCCTGCTGACTGACAAGCCTGTCTTGGTGTCTGAACTTCAAGGGTTCTGGAGGAAAATCTAAGAGAGATGGAAAAAGAGTCGATGAAGTTAAGTGACGGCACTTTTTCGTTGCACACCTGCTGTGCGTGCATTTATTTGTGAAAGTATGGTATATTAGATTGTGTGCTTCAAAGTCAACATGAAACGACATTCACAAGCCATTTTATTTCCGTAATGTGACAGGAAATTATGCATGAGGAGTCATGGAGGAAAAGTAAATCAGGTCAGTTGGGATTTCATGCTGAACTGAATGTGTGCGTTTCTGACCTCTCCGCTTCCTCTGACCTGCAGAGTCTGTCATCTTGACCGTGTTTGATGAGCCTGACCGGCGTGAAACCGTCTGAGCGAAAAGGTCGTGACAGAAATCTCTGTCTTTCTCTTTCTGACAGGTGAATCGTTCATGTGAAGTGAAAACAGAGGCTGGAAGAAGAATATACAGTTTTTATTAGGGCATTTTCAAAGCTGACATTGCAGTTTTTATTGCTTTAAATAATGACGAAAGAGAAAATAAATGTTAGTACTCAACTGCGGTCATTATGGGTTAATCTCCCTAGCAATATAATGGGGTTCAAATTCTCATAGTGAAAAAAAGAAAAAAGTAGTAATATTATGACCATTGTTGTACAATGTATTAAAAAAAAGACCAAAAGAAACAAATAAAGAAAGAAAAAGAAAGAATGAATGAATAAATGAATGAATGAATGAATGATCATGGAGTGACATAAAAATAAAAAAAAAATACATAAACTATAATCAACAACACAAAGAACCATCATGGTGTCACATCTAAACAAATTAAAATAAATTAGATAAATAATACTCAACATAATGAACAAATTGATAAACAACAATCATGGTGTCACATCTAAACAAATACAACAAGAACAACAATAAGATTAAGATGACAAAAAATAAATATAAATAAATAAGATATGATCATCTAAAAAAAAGATAAACAAATAATCACAATCAACATGAACAACAATCATGTCATCATAAAAATATAAATAAAATAATATAAAATATAAATAAACATGATCGTGGTGTCAGATCTAAACAAAAGCAGACACAAATAAATAAATATTTTTTGATGGTATCACATCTAAACAAAACAAAATAAATATTTATAATATTATTCATGGTGACACATCTAAACAAACAACAACAATGTAAATAAATAAATAAAATTATTAATTAATAAATAAACACAATTATGAACAAAACCCGATAATCATGTAATCCAGCATGATTCAAGAATGTAAAAAACTGCATCTTGAGCTTCAATGGAAGAACATTAGAAACCTCAACAGCTTTTTTCGCAAATATGACACCATTTTAAATGCCTCGTTGCCACGGATACACTCACATGAGATGGCATTTGAAAGCGGGAGGGAGTTTACTTTCTGTCAGCGGCTCTGTCAACTGTGCCAGGAGCAGCTTGGGTCATGAATATTAATTCTGCTGCATGACATTCGCTTGATTTACTGAAAGTGGACAGTGGTAGGTGAGCGCTAGCAATAGTAGGTTTAGCATTTGTGCATTGGTTGAGCAAACTGTCAGAGAATCCAATTGGCTTATGCTTATTATTAGTCACTGTTTTATATGATCGTCTACACTGTAAATATGCATAATAAATCTCTTCGAAACATACTGATCGTCTCCCAAAAGGACAGATTTAGTCATTTCTAAAAGTTTCAAATCTAGTCTAGGTCTAAAGGTATTTAATACATGTTACGAGATTACTTCCATGAAATTCCTTTTTATGACAACGATCATGGAAAAAGACAGAAAGCAGAGAGAGGGAAAATGGAGTTGCACATTGCTTATGGAAAAGTACAGTGTATTCTGATATGTGCCCTGGGACTGAATGTTCCTGAATCATATTCACTGGTATTAATAATAATAATAATAATAATAACAACAACAACATGCCTGCTGTGGTATAATATCCACAGAAGAAGAAGAAGAAGAAGAAATAAAAATGTGATCATTATGGTCCCATAGCTACAAAACAGCAGAACAAAATAAAACAAACAACATGAACAAGCAAACAAAAAACAAACAATATAATAATAATAATAATAATAATAATAATAATTATTATTATTATTATTATTATTATTATTATTATTATTATTATTAAAACAGGAAAATAAACAACCAAAAGACACCACCACGGTACTAATCTCCCCAAATTAAAACAAAGAACCAAATCTAATAAAAAAACATATAATAATAATAATAATAATAATAATAATATTTACATTACATTTACATTTAGTTATTTAGCAGACGCTTTTATCCAAAGCGACTTACAAAAGAGGACAACAGAAGCAATCAAAACCAACAAAAGAGCAACAACACGCAAGCCATATGTAAAGATTCCAACTGAAGGCGAGCGTAGTGATGAACCCAAGTGCAGTTTATTTACAAACGTGAAATCCAAAGTACAAACATAATCCAAAGAGACGAAGACTTGACTTGAAACAGGCTTGACATGAAACAGGCTTGACATGAAACAGGCTTGACATGGCATGAACAGACTAGACTCACCGACAGCAGGTTACAACATTAATACACGACCAAGAAACAAAGGCAATGACATGGCTACTTATGGTAAACGGTGAGGGTCACACGACAGGAACAAACCAATGGGAAACAAGACACATGACTAATACAACCAATCAGAACATGACACATTGAACAAGGGAACCAATAGCATGAATACATGAGGGCAAGGGAAGCATGACACAAACAGGAACCATAACTAAACTTCAAAATAAAAGACATGAAAACATAAACATGAAACAAACCCCAAAACAGACCTTACACCATATTACAAGTCTCGGTTAGCCTAACGCAGTACACATAGCAAGGTTTTTTTTTTTTTTTTTTTTTAAGAAAAGTAGATAAAAAAAGTATTCTAAGTAAACAGAATAGAAAAAAGAAAGCTAGTGTTAGTTTTTAAAGAAAAATTAGCAGTTAGAGAAATACATTTTATTTTAAAATAAATTCTTTGAAATAAAAAGACGACAGATAGATAAAATAGAATTAGAATAGAGCGTGATAGAGTTAGAAGGTCAAATAAAGATGGAAGAGATGTGTTTTTAGCTGATTCTTGAAGATGGCAAGGGTTCAGCTGCTCGGATTGAGTTGGGCAGGTCATTCCACCAGGTGGGAACAGTGAGTGAAAAAGTCCGTGAAAGTGATTTTGTGCCTTTTTGGGATGGCACAATAATGTGTCCTTCACTTGCAGAACGCAAGCTTATAGAGGGCACATAGGTCTGAAGTACTGAATTTAGGTAAAGGGGTGCAGAGCCAGAAGTGGTTTTGTAGGCAAACATTAATGCCTTGAATTTTATGCGAGCAGCTATAGGTAGCCAGTGCAAATTGATGAACAGAGGTGTGACGTGCGTTCTTTTCGGTTCATTAAAGATTAATCTTGCAGCGGCATTTTGGATTAGTTGTAGAGGTTTGATGGAATTGGCTGGAAGACCTGCCAAGAGAGCATTGCAATAGTCAAGTCTGCACAGAACAAGAGCTTGAACAAGGAGTTGTGTTGCATGTTCCGAAAGGGCCTGATCTTCCTAATATTGTATAAAGCAAATCTGTAGGACCGGGCAGTTTTAGCAATGTGGTCTGAGAAATTCAGCTTATCATCAATCACAACTCCAAGGTTTCTGGCTGTTTTTGAAGGAGTTATGTTTGATGAGTCTAACTGGAAGGTGAAATTGTGATGAAGTGATGGATTTGCTGAAACTACAAGCAGTTCTGTCTTAGCTAGGTTGAGCTGAAGGTGACGGTCCTTCATCCAGCAAGATATGTCTGTTAGACAAGCTGAGATGCGAGCAGCTATCATCAGGTCATCAGGATGGAATGAGAGGTAGAGTTGAGTGTCATCAGCATAGCAGTGATGCGAAAAGCCATGTTTCTGAATGACAGAACCTAGTGATGTCATGTAGACAGAGAAGAGAAGTGGTCCAAGATCTGAGCCCTGAGGCACCCCAGTAGCTAGATGTTGCGACTTGGATACCTCACCACTCCAAGATACCTTGAAGGACCTATCTGAGAGGTAAGACTCAAACCACTGAAGTGCAGTACCTGATGCCCTTTCTCAATAGGGTTGACAGGAGGATCTGGTGGTTGACCGTATCAAAAGCATAATAAAATATATATCAAAATATCATAAATATCATACCGTATCAAAATCTAATAATAATAATAATAATAATAATAATAATAATAATAATGATAATATAAAAACAGGAAAACAAACAAACACCACAGTACCAATTTCCCCCAATTAAAACAAAGAACAAAATCTAATAATAATAATAATAATAGTAATAATAGTAATAATCATTATCATCATCATCATCTGTGTGTATCATATCCAACCCCCCCAAACAAACAAACAAACAAACAAACAAACAAACAAAACAATGCTATTATGTCAAGAAAGAAAGAAAGAAAGAAGCCACAAAACCACAGTACCAATAGTAACATGTATGTATGAACATGCAAAAACAAACAAACAAACAACAACAACACTTGCCTACAGTATCTTTGCCTTGCCATTTTTGGTACTTGCAACAGTTTTAAAAAACACTGCACTGCACAATTTCACACTGTAAAAGTATGAAATTAATTTTAATAGTATTAATTAATTAATTTTTATATTGTAATCACAGATTATAAAGAATAGGCATAAAATGCACACACACACACACACACACACACACACACACACACACACACCCACAAGCTCTAGCAGTAGCTACATTAGCGTGCTGTTAAAATCCTCTCTGTAATCTTTTATAATCTATGTGACTTTTGACACGTGGAAATCAATGACCTGTCACTGGGTTTAATTAAACTGTTTGCACGGCAGTGGCACATCCATGTGTCCCGCTCACGGTAATCGGGCGACATCCAAACAGAAGCTACGACCACGTCAGCTGGATTTATAACGGATCCATATCGATGCTATGGTAAAACGTCGAAGCTTGATTACTTGACTTAGTCAGGTAGATAGAGAAACAGACGAAAACTGTTTGATGCCAGAATCAATATCTAAGCTGAACCAAAATCTATTACAATTAAAAAAAGTTTTGTGCTCCACTAGCTCAACTTGCTGGTGTTCAGATGCCAAGCGATTAGGAAAAACAAAACCCAAAAAATCTACGCGACGTCCATGACAGCAAAACAGAATTGTGCCGGGTGATTGGCATGCTGGTTCGTTATAAAACATGACTTCTACAATCAGTTTTCTTTTATTATTTTCTATAAAACAAGGCACGCAAACCTTGAAGGCTGGCCTCCAATGCGCGTGAAATTGGTTGGTTTTGTCTTTTTTTTATTCTGAAGCAATTAATTTCTCTGTTCTTCAGGGAGTGTTATAGGAGAATACCCAAATAAACACAGATACAACCGAATAAAACAAAGACAAAGTGAGGGAGGAATTTCATAAACGAAGTTATGCCCAGGTCACATTTCCAAATAAACAGAAACCATATTTTGCATAAGTAAATGTCTATTAAGACCACTACTGTAATGCCTTCTGACATATTTATTTATTTAAATCCCATTATTTTTAATGGTAATTCTAATTACTACTATTACTGCTACTGTTACTACTACTACTACTAATATTTTAATAAATCTAATGACTGAATTAGTATTAAATATTTAATTTAATTTAATTTAATTTTAGTCTCCATTCGATGCCTTTGCTAACAGCTCAGATACATAAGATCTCATTCATGATTTTTGAGTCTGGTATAATATTGATTATCTAAAACAACAACAACAACATCAATATACTACTACTACTACCACTAAGACTACTACTACTACTACTAACACATGTATTATTAGTATTTTTTTAACTATTTTTTAATAAGTCTCTGTCTTTTATATCAGATAAACTAATGCGATGTAAGAGAGATCTCATTTGTGATTTATGAGTTTTTAATGATAACGTGATCATTAAATAATAATAATAATAATAATAATAATAATAATGATAAATTATCTATTATTATTATTATTATTATTAATTTGATTTTTTTAGATTATTATTTAATTCTATTTTTTATTTATTTCATTTTATTTTAAATTATTATTAATTTTTAGTGAGTCTCCATGTCTTCTATATCAGAGAAACTAATGCAATATAAGAGAGATGTAATTTGTGATTTCTGAAATGAGTCTGGAAACAAACAAATAAATAAATATTGTTACGAGGCTTGGAAATTTGTTTGGACTTTAAAGAGTGTGGAGCTGATTTTGTCACTGCACACAGCTTGATTACTTTGTCTTCTTTAACTGACCACAGTTTGTGACAAGCTGTTTCTCTAACTCGACCTGTTAATGTCAAGGGTCATTTAGAGTGTGAGTCATAGTGTAATTATAGTTTGCATCATCTCTGCAACGCTCCTTTGCTCTCCTAACACATGCACACCTTTCCCCAGCTGCTCTTTTCCAGGGCTGGAGACCCTCAAATAGGCCATGACAAGCAATTTGCTGCATGGAGATGATGAGAAATAGAGCAGAATATGATTAGGTTTGCACATGGGGGGCAAGCGCAGCTCACAAATACAGGGGGAGGTGAATATGCATGGGCGGAGTTGGAGGGTAACTGCTACTTATACAGAAGACCTAGAGATCCCGAGAAACAACAGCAGGGAAGCAAGTCAAGCAGAAACACTCTCTGAGGAAGCGTGGGAATATGCAAGCGTCTCACTCGAATGTTCAGCATACTACCTTCTACTTACTTTGAAAGAAGTATGCATACTATGGACTGAGTATGTAAATGCATAAAAAAAACAACAGAGTGTCTTTTGCGCAGAACTACTTCCCTCTGCCACGGATTCAAATCTAGAGCTGACAGCTGAACAGCTGAGCCCAAGCCTCTGTTACTAAGGCCTTGTTTACACTAGTGCATTTTCATTTTAAAACGCATAAGTTTTGCTACGGTTACACCTATCGTTTACACTGCTCCGGCGTTTTCGAGGTCGAAAACGGAGACTTTTAACTTTTGCTGCAGACCCCGTTTTAGTTTGAAAACTACGGGGTTGCGTTTCAGTGTAAACGGACCAAAACGGAGACTTTTGAAAATGATGGCGTGGCTTCTCACGTTCGCTCTGCATATCCTTGATGACTATGTAAACAATAGCATCATGCTCATTGTTGTACCCATAGATAAGTATGGGTAGATTCCCCACTCGACCGCTCCAAGCACACAGACGTGTCCGCCATCTAAATAATAGGGAATCTAAATATACAAATCTATGTTTGTACCTGCATGAAGGGTCATGTGACATGCGTTTTCGGTTGTGTAGTGTAGACGGAGATCGTTTCTGAAACGCAGCGGAAACGCCAGTGTAGACGAGGATCGTTTTCATTCTAAAATGCCGTTTTAAAATGAAAATGTAAACTAGTGTTCTAGTGTACACTAGTACTAGTATAAATGGGGCCTAATTCCAAAACGTCACTTTAGAAGTAGTAACAAAGGAACGTGGAGTTGCTTCATTAAAAGCTGTATTAAAAGCAGTGTATTATGTATAGTTAGAGTATTATGAGAGAGATTGACTGAGTAATTGTGATTACCTGCATCTTAAAAGTGCATAATGTATGCATAGAAAATCCTAGTTGCTCAAGTGTTGCTCTTTTAGCACTCACAAGATTTAAAGGAGATCGCATTTACAGTATGTTTCATTATTTATCAACATGGTCTCAGATGTTTTTCCTAAAACTATATAGATAATTTGGTCA
Source organism: Tor tambroides (assembly GCA_021397915.2). Classification (NCBI taxonomy): domain Eukaryota; kingdom Metazoa; phylum Chordata; class Actinopteri; order Cypriniformes; family Cyprinidae; genus Tor; species Tor tambroides. Next base: position 66,006 of record JAFVLL020016744.1, read on the forward strand.
TGAAAGATTTGGAAAGGAAAGCCTCCTAATCTCAGAAAAACTATTGAGATATAAAAGAGATCACATGAGTCATTTTGCATGGGAAGACCTTTGTAAAAGTCCCTATTTGATCTCCATTTAGTCTCTTACAAAGATACATGCATAAGTTTCCATTTGATCTCAATTTCTTCTCATTTCAGAGAAACAAATGAGACATAAAAGAGATCTTATTAGTGATTTCTTGTGAAAGATGTACTGTATGCAAAAGTCTCTATTTGATCTCCTTTTAATCTCATCGCTTTCTAGGAGAAACGATTGAGATATTGTGATTTTCTTACTTGTGGGATGTGACAACAATGTCACATTCTAATGTCTGAAATTTGAATGTATTTCACATGCTATTTTTTAAAAATAGAATGCAATACGCCAGCATTCCTTTCTGAACGTAGCCCACCTCTCTCTTTCATTTGCCTTTGTTCTTTCTCTCTTTTTTGTTGTTTGCTGGTTCTACAGTCTCTGTTTGCCTCCAGACACTCTATCTTTGTGTTTCTCTAGGGAGTATTCGACTGAACCGAAGGGTCTGTTGTTCACAGCTCCTCCTCGGCACTAGCACATTTACACTTCGGCTCTGATCAGCTGCTAACAAACACACAATGCTTCACACAATCCCACTGTACATACAACAGAACACACACAAGCCGCTGCAGATGCTCCCTGTTTTAATAACAAAATGGTGTACAGCGCAACGCCTTCAAAGCTTTGTGTTTCCAAAACCATTTCCTGCGCAAAATCAGCCGTGAAAGGCAATATATTCTGATTTCCCAGGACAGAACGAGCTATTAAAGAGGAATGCAGACAAAGTTTCTGTAATTTCAAGTTTTCCCCAACACATTCAGGCTTATCTTAGCTAAAAATTCCCTTTAGTTCGAGCATGTGTGTGTATATATATGATTTGGTGTGTTTATTTCTGTGTGTACTGGCAATATTGTTTGCGCCTATCCATGTTAAACGTCTACAAATTTAAATACAACTCACTTTCTCTACTTTTCTCCCCAGAGGAAGAGAGAAGCTGTGAAGTTCAAACAGCTAAACCCCTGCAAAGCCCTGATGGGTTGCTTATCAAGAGCTAAGAGAGGCAAGAGTGACACTGTGCTCTGGCTCTGAGTGTGTGTGTGTGTGTGTGTGTGTGTGTGTGTGTTACCGTCTGCAGAGATATTTTCAGGAGAAGGGGGGCCTGGGAGATTTCTAGCGCTCACTCACGGGGATCTACACCAAATGATGAACAGAAAACGCTGCTCTCCAAACAGCTCAAAACCTCTTGAAGTCCCTGAATCACTGGCAAAATAAATGAATAACATAAGTAGAAACTCCAATGCTTGTTTTAGTTTCACCAATGCTGCTTTACTTTTTCATAGACTAGGGATTGCACTAAATATTTCTCATCATAAGTGAAAAATATGACCCAAGATGTCATCTAATTAATTTCAAACTGAGATGCAAGCAATATGCTAGGCTAGGCATATTTAAAAAGTATTATAAGAAAGTACATACTTATTGAGTATATCCTATCTTCAAAATGTGTTTTGGTACCAAAGTGTTAGCATTTAGCATTACTAGCTAAATATATGGTTACTTACCTTTTAGGTTCAGTCACAATTCCTCTTCGGTAACACATTGAATTGTGGGCAATATAACCCCCCACCCCCCAAATGAATACTGCATACTATTTAGGTAATTTTTTTTAGTATTTTCAACACCTCTTTGTATGTAAGCATTAACATGTGGCTAAAATTGCACCTTGAATAGTTTAGTATTTTTACCATATACGCTAACATGCTATCATGTTTGTCATACTTTTCCTGTTTGTATGTAAGCATTGGAAAGAAGCTAATTTGCACCTTGCACATCTGTCATAGTATTTTTAACACTTCTATTGATTCCACGGATCCATTTAGGTTTGTACAGGTATAGCATATAGCTAAATTCATTGTTAGCTTTAACTCTGCCCTTATGAAAATTAACCATGTTTTTACAACAAATAAAAACAACAGCAAAAAACTATGGTTAAACTACAAATTAACCATGGTTTTAATACACTAACCATGGTATTTGTAGAAAAACTGCAGTTATACAAATGGTAATCAATATGCCAGAAAAAACATGGTTACTACAGTTTTACTATAGTAAAACCGTGGTTAAGGGTGTGTCTGAATATGCAAACTTCCCTACTACAGTTGATGAAAAACAGTACATGAAAAGAATAGTATGTCCTAATTCATAACATTTATAAAACAATACACAAAAAGTATCTGGATGACTTCGTCCGGATTACATACATACATACTAAACATACTACATAGGACAAACTAGCATGCGATTTTGGAGGGAGATTAAGTTCAGACAAAATTCTCCACTATTTTTCTACAACTGCCACAAAGTCCACATTTTTCATAGCAAGGAATTATGGGTAAAATAATGTTGGTTGAATCTCAAGCAGTTTTCTCTTTGGAATGTCAAGTTGTGCTGAAACATACACAATAAGACCAGGAAAAGTGTTTTATGAAAGTAAACTGTTTTTTCAAATTTGATTTCCAGTTGGTTTTAAATACATTTTACCCTGCTGAAGGGCATTCTGGGATAGGTCTCCCTCAACAATAAACTTAGGTATGTCCTGGTAAGGTAAATACCAAGAAAGAATATGTTCTAGCTCTGCCGCTGAACCACTATCAGACGTTTGCAATTTTCCCACCAGGGTTTTGGCTCCCTGAGGGTACCTGCGAAATTGACTGAAAGGGGACGATAGGACGTAGATGGAGTAGAGCTGTCAATCATCCAGCACAACCAATCAGTTCTCACTGATTAAATTCTGATCACCACCCAGTCACTTCCTGTGACTACCCATTCACACTCCTAGTTTCTGTTTAGCACCAACCATCTCGCAAAAATGCAATGCTGAGAGCTATTTGTGAGTGTGAATCATGTTAATTCTCCCTGAATTTAATTTTTTTTAACACCAATTAGCATAGCAGAACTAGCCTCCAGCAGTGTGTTTATGTCCACATCCTACACCGCTAATTAACATAGCTGACAGGGTTTTTTTTTTTATTAACCAAGCTGTCAGAGGCAACTCCATCAAAGCACTAGTCAATAAAACTGTTATCCAAATTATGTAAAGATATTCTTGTTCTACAAGATTTTAGTGACGTTCCTCTTCCACTTGATCCATTGCAGATGAAATAAGCTGCTACATTATCGTAACTCAATTTTGACTTATTTGCTCCTTGCTTGGAGAGCAGGTTGGCCAACTGATATTCAATCTTGCTAATCAAATTGGCACAATCAAATCTTTCCCTTTTATGGCCATCTAGAACATCCTCAGGCTAGTTGTTTTTGTATGATAAGTACTAGAGTGAAATAAAGAAATAAAAATGAACAAGAAGAAAGCTGCTCTGGAGGCGACAAAAACATGATGGAAAGCGGGTAATTTTGTCTTGTGAACAAAAAAATGAACTTGCCTTGTTGACTCATTTACTGTTGGATCCATCAATCAAGTTTCACTGTTTTTCCACACTGAAATGTTCATTAAATCACTTTATGTTTATGCGATAAGGTTGTTCTTTATTGTGAATATGGTCACAACTAAAGGACATTGCTAACTATGCCACTAAAAAGTTTCTGAAACCACTTTAGTTCTGTCTTTAGTTTAAAAATACCCATAATAAAAATAGTAAATGCATTTTGTATAAGTCAAATTAAGTGTCATTCACTAACAGAGGCTTTGTTTCAAAATATATCCAAGGCAGCATGATTTCTAAGTACATTTAATCAATATTTATCTAACAATAGTATGTCCATCTTGAACGCATTTTTTCCTCAGTGTTTGTTGCAGCACATTATGGGGCCTTCTATGCTAATAACACTTGCAATGATGCCTTAGAAGGTATCTTATACTTAATCATACTTACCTCCTTAGCCAAATCACAAATTATGTCAGTACAGTATTCTGTTAGCATGTTGCTAAGCTAACATTGGGATACTTTAAACATAAAAAAACATAGTCAAGTCAAATCATCTTTATAGTGCTTTATACAATACAGATTGTGTCAAAGCAACTTTATAGTATTACGCCAGTTTCACACTGCATGCGTAAAAGCGTATTTTTTTTGGTGCCCATGTTAACAGATTAGAGCATTCACACCGAACGCAGAGGCGGCGCAGCAGAGTGTAGCAGGAGCGGGAGTGCCGCGATCGTTTCGGGGCCGAGTCTATTTTTGCTGCACCACTTACGCTGAATTAAAGCCACAGTGTATTGCTCTTGATCAAAATTGACTTGATTAACATGAAGAATAACAAATTTCACAATAAAATCATGTAAGTGAGGTGTTTCGTGTTTCACAATCACCATATGAAAAAATAAAAATCACGAAAACACATCACTTCCACGAGTTTTTCCCAAACTTCAAAGTTCTGTTAAATTAATAAAACTATAGGCATTTGTTAGCTTTAAGATAACTTTTTCAATTCAATTATTCAATCCAATTACACTTCATTGTTCAAATTCTTTCCAAAATTTGTCTTGTATCTCACAGCGTGTACTGTCTCACATCAATTCACATCGATAATTACTAAACAAACAATACAATAGACACACCTTAATACAAAAAACAACAATATATACATAAACACACGGCTACAGTGCTTTAGAATAGTGAATCCTTTCTACTTTCCAGCCTCGGCACTGCTTGCACATCCAGTGTGAAACAAGCGTTAAACAGGAATATAATGTGTTGATAAAGCAAGAGAACGGTGGCCCAGTAGTGCACAACACAACAAAATCTCCACAACACAACCTAAAAATGCTGCAACACAACGGAAACAAGCCGCAACACAACATAATTAGTACAGCACAACAATGGAAACAAGCCACAACACAACGAAATTAGCACAACACATTGGAAACAAGTCACAACACAACGAAATTAGCACAGCACAACAATGCAACAAGCCACAATACAACATAATTAGCACAGCACAACAATGGAAACAAGCCACGAGATTTTGTTGTGTTGTGGCACTACTGTTTCCATTGTGTTGTGCACTACTGGGCCACCATACAAGAGGACAATAGAAAACACTCAAATTTGCTACAGTATTTCTGCCATTTTAGATGCTTTTTTTGTTTTGTAGTGCATTGTGGGGCCTTCTTAGTGATGTATACTGCTAAAAATGGTACTGTATAAGTTATATTTACCTTTTGTAACAGTCAGGCCACTTTTGTAGCAAACTAAGATTTTTAGTTGGCCACAACTGAAAGTCTTTAGCAATCCAGAAAAGTGAACTTCTCATGACTCAAACTAATTACCTGAAGTTTGAAATGGTTTCAGCTGTTTAGCAATCTTGTCAAGAGCATTAGTGATCTAGAGTGGACTTCTCGGATGGAGTGGATCTGAGGGCCGATCTTGACTACACCCTACAGAAAGACCTGCGGTTCCCTTGGGTCTCTGGTGGCAGCTGGTAATTGCATTGGCCAAGCTGTCTCCTGCTTTACCCGTCTCTCCTCTTCTCTCATTTTTTCCCTCATCTGTCTCTCCCTCAGCCCGACATGTTGATTTGTTTGCTCGTTATTTTTAGGCAACATATCTGATGGCAGCGACTGTGCCATTCATCAGTGTCTCTGAACTCCATCGTTTTATCATCTGTACCCAGCATCCTTCTCTCTGAGGTTCATCCCTCTCTACTTCCATCATGCCGATTCTTGTGTTGATTTTCCTCGCAGTTGGGCAAGAGGTTTAGATCATTTCATAAAGAATGCTTTTCCGGTGGGAAATGCAAGGAGTTATTCGTTTTCAGACTGCTTATACCAATACAGACAAGAACCGGAGACTCTCGCTGTCTGTCTCTCTTCCCTGATGCATATGAAAGGTTAAACCCTGTTAATGACTGCATGGTGCCAATGGGAGAGTGCAGGATTGTGGGTAAAGGTCAGGACTGCATACAAGCTGAGCATAATAAATGCAGGCTCTCTGGAGATATATGTTACTTTCTGTACCGCACACACACGCAAATGCATTCACAAATACTTGATACGTATTCTAGCCATCACGGTTTCTGCTTTGGAAGTCTTCTTGTAATTAATTGTTAAGAAATGAATAAATAAGTGGCTGTCTGGTAATGTGCTGAGGTCGACACAACTGAACTTCTATGCTCGGGCAGGACTTCAACTACACTAGCATTGTCTAATTTCTAAATGATTCATTATTTTGAGTTAAAAAAGGACTCAACTGGTAGAAGAAACTGAATGAGTTGGTAGGACTGGTTCACCAAACCAGTGTGAACAATTCATTTACAAATCTGACTGAATGAATTTGCATTACCTTGTCGAACCAACAACAAAAAAGATGGCTTTTCTAAAAATGGCAGACGACGTGTAAAGCTTAACGCAGTAGATTTTCCGATTCCCTTTCATGCTGTTTAGTGTATATTTAGGCAACAGAATCGCTTTACATCAAAATCCTGCACAGTGTGGGGCCGTAGCATTTGACTACAGTTGAAACGCTGCGGAAGAAAAACAGGTTAAAAAAAAAAAGCACCTGCCAGGTTTCACAGCTGGAATGGTGCATGCTTGGATTGCTAAACTGGGAACGAAGAAGCCATGCGGTTTATCCGATATATGAATCATTAACTAATTACTGAATTATTCAAAAACGAACCACACTACCTCTACCACACAATGCCTTGGACATGACATGAAGCTCGTTAAAAAAACAATTAGCTTCTTTTAAGTAGAGATAAAATTCTTGATGTGGTGTGACAACTACTGTGAAAGGCGTGGTAATCGTATGCTAACCGGAGCAAATGCTAAACCGCATTATTTACAGCATGACGTGATGGACAGATGGGCGCCTCGGTGGGTTCCACCTTTGTGTCACTGCGGCTGATAGCGAATCAGAGCATTTCAGAGAGCTTTTGATGATGTGGAGCTTGGCTGGAATTAGTCATATAAGGCTGAGGGATCAATACGTCTCTTTGAATCAGGTTGATGGACTACAAAGAAAGAAGGGGAAAAAGCCAGAGAGACTCATAAAGTTAGAAGGTTGTTACTCTCGAGTCACCATTTTGAGAAAACTTTGAAGAGCAAAGTAAAAAGCCATCAAGGTCAAGACTGATGTGAAGTCAATGCTACCATCACACTTTTTCTAGCACTATGGGAATATGAGGTATTTACCAACAGGAGAGAAAATGAACAAAATGAACATGAAACATAACTGAGAACAAGGAGACGATATATATACAGTGCCGTAAAAAGGTTTTTGCCCCCTTCCTGTTTTTTTTTTAATTTAATGCAAGTAAATACAAAATGCAGTTTTTAAATGATGATTTCATTTATTAAGGGAAAAAAGCTGTCCAAACCTACCTGGCCCTATGTAAAAAATTAATTGCCCCCTCCTGTTAAATCATGAAGGAACTGTGATTAACCAGATTATTTTAGAAAGCTGAGTTAAATTTCACTAGCCAAACCCAGGCCAGATTACTGCCAGACCTGTTGAATCAAGAAAACACTTAAATAGAACCTGTCTGACAAAGTGAAGCATGCTTAAAGAATCATGCTGTGATCTAAAGAAATTCCCGAACAGATGAGAAACAAAATAGTTGACATGTATCAGTCTGGAAAGGGGTTATAAAGCCATTTCTAAGGCTTTGGGACTCCAGTGAACCATGGTCAGAGCCATTATCCACAAATGGAGAAAACTTTGAAGAGTGGTGAACCTTCCCAGGAGTGGCCGGCCTACCAAAATTACTCCAAGAGCGCAATGACGACTCGTCCAGTAGGTTATAAAAGCACCCGGAACAACATCTAATTAACTGCAGGCCTCACTCAATTAAGGTCAGTGTTCAAGATTCAACAATAAGAAAAAGACTGGGCAAAAACAGCATCCATGGGAGAGTTCCATGACAAAAGACATTGCTGACCAAAAAGAACACAAAAGCTTGTCTCATATTCGCCAAAAATATCTTGAATATCCACCAAGACTTTTGGGCAAATATTCTGTGGACTGATGAGACAAAAGTTGAACTTTTTGAAAGGTGTGTGTCCCGTTACATCTGGCAACAAAGCATTTCATAAAAAGAACATCATACCAACAATCAAACATGGTGGTGGTGGTAGTGTGATGATCCGGGGCTGCTTTGCAGCTTCAGGACCTGGATGACTTGCCATAATTGATGGAATCATGAATTCTTCACTCTATCAGAAAATCCTAAAGGAGAATGTCCAGCCGTCAGTTTGTGACCTCAAGCTCAAGCGCACTTGGGTTATGCAGCAGGACAATGATCCCAAACACACCAGCAAGTCCACCTCTGAATGGCTCAAGAAAAACAAAATGAAGGTTAATGGAGTGGCCCAATCGAAGTCCATACTTAAATCCAATTGAAATGCTGTGGCTTGACCTTAAACAGTCCATTCATTCTCAAAAACCCTCCAATGTGGTGGAATTAAAACAATTCTGCAAAGAAGAGTGGGCCAAATTTCATCCAAAGTGACATGAAAGACTCATTGGTAGTTACCGCAAATGCTTGATTGCAGTTGTTGCTGCAAAGGGTGGCACAACCAGTTATTAGATTTAGGGGGCAATAACTTTTTCACGTAGTGCCAGGCAGGTTTTAACAGATTTTTTCCCTTAATAAATGAAATCATCATTTCAAAACTGAATTTTGTATTTACTCGGGTTATCTTTGTGTAACATTAAAATTAGTTTGATGATCTGAATTTTTTTAAGTGTGACATATGCAAAAATAAAAAAAAAACAGGAAGGGGGCAAAAACTTTTTCACACCACTATATATATATATATATCATGTCGTCCACCTAAAAAATGTCAGTGTTTATTTAAAAACATCCTGTTATGCAGAATATAAGATGTTAAATATGTAATTGATGAGTTGTCAGTACTATATATAACAATACAACATAGAGGGTATGATTTTACCGCAAAATTCAACATATTAACATAAAAAGATATCTGAAAATCCATGTTTCGCTGCCTAGAGTCCATTTGTTTCTTTGAATTGCAGCAATCCATTAGCTTCTCTTTTCTGTAGCTTTTGCAGTCTGTAAAAATATACCTCATATTTCTTGTCAAATCTATTAGTACAGTCAATCGCAAAGCTCTTTCTCGTTTTAGATGTGTTTTCTGTCACAACATTCACGCTGAAAACCAATGCTGCCATTCAGTCTTTTTGCCCCTCAGTGGGCGGAACCACAGCCACTCCAGCTGATGGTGACGTCACCCTCTATACCCTCTATAGTTTCTCTGAGACATGAATGAGATTAAATGGAGACCAAATTGAGGCATGTCTTCTGATTATCAGATTTGTCTGTCCCAGTTACAAAGGAGATTTTAATGTCTCAAACAAATCTGAGAAACATCTGAGATTAGGTTGATAATTAATGAACACTGAAAGAGCAACTTTTGAGCAACATAGTAAAATACCCCTTTGAAATGGCTTTGAATTATGGACCACAATATACATTTTTTTTTGCCTTTACCACAGAGCTTATCGACATTCAGACAATCACATTAGAGCTGAGGTGATTCCACAGACACAGCGCTAACTGAATAAGTACATCTCGCAGGCCAAACTCTGGCCTGAAATATGATGACCTGGAAGCATTAGATTTCATAGGGATTTGTATTGCTGTGAGCTTGCATTAAAGATATCCTTCATACAGCTGTTCCTGGGAAAAGAAGCTGTCATGCAGATTTTTCTGCAAGCGGCTTTGAGCAGACAAACAGAAGATGCTGCCTGCTCTGTGGAAAGTCTCTGTAGGGGGAAAAAAAGGTGCAAACCTGCAAGTGTGGAAGAACAAAACATGTTATTTTAATGAGTCTAACAGAACTGTTCCCCAATTGTAGATGTATGGCTGGCATTGAGGAAAGAGTGTTTATAGTTTGAGACCTATAGTACACTCAAAAATGCCTTTGAGATCTCATTGGGTTTTATTACCGTAGGGGCAAAGAACTGACTGCATAACCAAGACCTGTGATGTACGGGAGGTTGAAAAGATTGAGCGTACTGCTTTTTTCTGAGGCTCAAGGATTATTCAAAGTGAACGTGCCATTACAAGGGTATCTGTCCTTAGAGACTTCGGGTAAAGGAAATACTGTCAGAGCCGCTAATGCTACGCTATGAAACTTCTTACTCTACTACAAACCATTAAAACAGCATAAAATTACTTTCACAATGTCTTTAATTTCCATAATGTAAGCTAGGGATCTGAATAAACATCTTACCCGCTGCAGACTCAACACCCAAAATCCCCTCCAAACTAGATAATAACAAGCTAAAAATACATTAGCATCATCACTGCATGTTTTTGAAAATACAGTATTATTTATTAAAAAACATCAGCAAAAAAAAAAGTCAGGTGGAGAGTGTTCCTACGCATTGATGAAAGCGTACGAAAATAAATATTTTATATAGGCTAATGTGCACAGATGAATCATTCAAAGCAAAAACAGAGACATTTATTTAGAAAGCAAACTGAGTTCAAATAGTATTTTAAAGTAACTGAAAATGTGTAAGTACATTATCATTGTTGATTTAATTATACATTTTTATATCATTTTAAGTATGTTGTTGGCTAGATAACGACGTAAAATTTAGACAAAGTACACATACTTTAACTTAAGGAACGTTTATCAATCCATGTATTCAAAAGAGCTATTTCTATACGACAAGATGCTTTGGGTCATCCCTTCAAAGCTGAAGTGTTTTTTTAGCCATTTTGTGGCTGGTCATGCATAAATGAAAGCAGCGTTTTCATCTGTAGCACAAGAAAATACAAAGCCTGTCAATCGAGCTAAATCGACAGAGCACGGTGGATTCTGCGAGATGACTGAATCGAATCTGTGTGACTGCATGAGCTGCCGAAGCTTTTCAAAGTCTCGTGTAGGAAAAAGGAAGGAATGGTGGTCATTTGAAAGACCCTGTAAGAGAAAATGCATTTATGTACGAGATCTCCTTTGTCCTTGTCTACAATAAAAACCTTCTTTGTAACATTGCCGGAAAAAAAAAAGAATGTGCCAAAGTTTAGTGATAGAAATGTAAATAAATGTGAGTACAGTATGCCAAATTCTTAGATTCCAACTTTTTCATTGAACTTCTCAAAAGTGCAGAGTGAAGATCAATATTAAACATTCTCGAACGCGTTTCAAAGACACGCTTCCATTCTTATCAAAATAAATCTTATCTTTTAACTATAAATAAACGCACTGCAGGGCATTTCTAGACAATCTTTGGCTCTCACACGTCAGTCTTGCGAGAACAGCACAAAGTGCAATATAGGTTGCGTTTAAATAAATCAAAGCATGCTTCTATACTTTTTGTCTGGGACATGGCATCCAAAAAACAAACCTGAAACAATGCAGACAGAGTGAGAAACTTGGCAAAAGAAGAAAAGAATATAATAGACAGATTATATGCACACCACTCACCTCATCCCATGGGTGCGACTGAATGATCTCGTTTTCGGGAGTTTAAACATTTCAAATGAAAGAAAACATGCCTTGCTTTCGGTGTTTTTATTCCTGAGAGCAAAAGCAAAAGATTTCTCGCCTTGCTTTAAAAAAGTAAATGGTTTTTCTGTCAAGATACTGAGCAATTCGAGTTGATAACGTAGGTATGAGTCATTCACTGAAAACACAAGCCTGGTTGGTGTTGGATTAAGATTAAGAGATTACAGACACAAATAAACACAACCAGAGGTCATACCCAAAACATACTTAATGGATGGAACTCAACCATCATTCAAAGTTTTGCCTTTTTTTTTTTTTTTTTTTTGGTACCAAGCTCTAGCAACTAACAAACTACATAGCTATATACTTGGAAACAGCTAGTTGGAATGAGAAACGTGTGTGAAATCTAGCATTACATCACTTGCTCACCAATGGGTCCTCTGCAGTAAATGGGTGCCATCAGAACAAAAGTCCAAACAGCTGATTAAAACAAAATCCATCAATTAACATCTTGTGAAGTGAAAAGCTACATGTTTATAAGAAATCATCAGAGAAATATGCACAGACCAAGCACCGTTTATGAGTGAAAACAATTCTAAATAAATATGTTGGTGGATTTTGAAGTGACAGGACAACAGGGGATGGAGTTTTTCAGTAGAAGTGATGGTTTAAAGTTAAAATGCCCTAATGATGGATTTGTTTATTATAAACAGACAGCTTTTCACTTCACAAGACATTAATTGATGAAATGGAGCTGTCGTTTGGATTGCTTCTGTATTATTGTGATGTTTTTTGGACTCTCATTCTGACGGCACCCATTCACTGTAGAGGATTAATTGGTGAGCAAATAATGTAATGCTACATTTCTCCAAATCTGTTCTGATGAAGAAACAAACTCATCTACATCTTGGATGGCCTGACGGAGAGTAAATTTTGGGGTGAACTATTCCTTTAAATTGGGCTGGATGGTCTAAAATGGCCCATTGGAATTCCACTATAAAACTTCACTCTTATACTGTATATGAAAAATAGAGAAAATGAACACAATCAATTTTTCCAATTTTCTATGATGGTAATGGAAAAAGCATTTGGGACCAATTTATCATAGGGAGCAGCAGAGAACAGAAGGCATCATTTTCCCCCTTAATTTCCTTATAGAACACACATAAACCATACACAAAAGTGATTTTTTGGGGAACAGACCCTTCAACTCTCTTAAATATTTAATGAGCCCACTAAGAACAGAAAAAAAGGGAAAAAAGAGAACTTTTCCACTTGTTATCTAGAAATCAATTTATTCACAGCAGAAATATTATAGATTTTCTGCATTACATTTTCTAAAAGAACAAAGCTATGGCAAGAAGTAGGACACAGTTTTCTCATGAGAAAATCTGCAAGCATTACAGGTTCAGTACTAAACAGATACTGCTATATTCTTTAACAACATACACAAACACGTTGCTGTTAGCTCTCAGATTTGACTATAATGGTAACTTGTTTCCTCAGAGTGAAAAGCAAAAACAGAGAAAAAGTTGAGAGATAAAGTTTCACAGTGTAAGATATAAAGTCATCATATAAACTCCCAGACAGATTGGGACATAAAGTCACTATTGTAAGACATAGACAAAACTGTTAGATATAAGCCACAAATTTGAGAGAAAAAGTTGTTATTATGAGAAAATGTATAATTTGGCACAAGAGCTTGAAGAAAGTGCAAAACAGATTTTACAATCTTGGCTTTAATGACGCTAACTGCAGGGGAAATGTGGTTTGCTCATTTTCATAAGGTTGTCTAATGCTGCTGGTCTGCAATATGAAATTCCCTATTGGGCCGTGTTATTGCTTTTAATTGGCTAATTCATTTACGCTAATTCACTTACACTAGCGTGGTATTCTGTAAAGTCTGCACACATTCATACGACCGCACACACATTCAGAGCTGAATGAAGCCCTACGTCGAGACTCCACAGTGACTCTCCTGAGGGCATTTTTACCCAAGAGTTAATTATACGTGCACTCGTGGGCTGAATGTTAAACAGCACTGAATGAATCCTTTCTTGGCTGGAATGTTTGGTTTGTATTGGCAGTCCATCTAAAATGGTACATGTTTAAAATCAATAAGTCCCAGTAAACCCATACACGACTGCCCCATCATGTTAAAACGGACGTCCAGTGGATTACTATGGAGAGTCAGCCATGTGTCAAACTTGTCAGCTTAGCTTAGCATTTTGCTGTGAAGAATCAATAAAGCAAACCACAAAGGAAGGGTGTTTTTAACAATGTACTTTGTTAACTCGTACTGTACGAGCAAAAATTTGCATGCTGATTTTTTCAAAAACACAAGCGCCTCAGTTTCAATATGGCATCATTGTCATAATTTACATTTTATGACTCATTATAGAATCGTCCGCGAGAGTCTTGTGTTTGCGAGATGCTTTTTTTGCTCGTAAATCCTCAACTGGTCTGTTCGGGGAGAGCAGTTTAATATCATCCCATTGTTGCAAGGTTTTAAAGAGCTCTATGTGTGGTAGCCTTTCAGCTAAGCAGATTACGCTAATTGGTTCTGGTAGCATTGATGTTTAAACTTAATGAATGTCAAAACTTAGCCTGATTCATTTCAACTTAAACCCCTGGGGATTGGCGTCCATGATTCAGGATGTTGTTGCAATGCTATGAATTAGGGTTTAAGCTTACTTAGCTCTTCATTAGCTTAGATGTTTTATCTGGGGGGGAAAAAAAATCTGTATCTCCTGCTAGAAAATGCTGGTGCAATTGTGTTTTGGAACATTTTGGCCAGTTTCTAACAGGCCTAAACTTGACATTAGCTGTTCCAAGCAGGTTTTTGGAACATGATATCTGTTAGCAAGCAAGTTAGCATTTAAGCTAGCTAAAAATCATGATCCAAATGACAGCTTAAAATGGATTTTCCATCAGGGTATTACCCAACTCTACCATATGCTAAGCTGCTGTACTGAACATGATGCTAGTAACACCAAAGTAATCATGGGCTTGATTCCCAGGGAATACACATATAGATAGGTCACAACTGTTGGATAAAACCAGCTACCAAATGAATGAATCTAAATGTTCATTTTCAGCAGTACTAAGAGATTACAATTTCATTTTATATTAAATGAAAAATGGGTCTAAAGATCCAAATTTCATGCTGTGACAACACCACCCTTGTGAAAAAGTACACATTAGTACTTATTATGTAAAATTTAAGTGTGAACATAATCTTACTTGTAGATGTAATGTACTTTAAAGTAAAACTTTTAGTTTGACATTGAAGGAGTACATTTTGTTTCTTTTAATTTCATTAATATTATATCTGCAAGTACAATTTTTAAAATACTCCAACACAATTAGGCTCACATCTTTTTCACAAGGGCGCCTATACAGTATGTTTATTATGTTACAGATCGCATCTCAACTACCTGTTTCTAGGTTTTTCCCCTGGTGACAAATGGTTTGTCTAGCATAGCACCATCTGTCTGCTATTAGACCAATGCTGGAGGTATCACTGCTGACGAAAGCTGTATAAGTTGACAGCCAGACAAACTGTTTTGGGGCCCTCTAAGGTGAAGAGAATGATGGGATATACTAACACACCTAGCGTGGCATTTCAGCAAGACATACGTTAAAGGAACATGGATCAAAGACAGTCCATGACAAATGCACAAGATGTACTTGACTGCTCACTGAGGTAAATAAAACTGTGAAGGTGTAAAATGTTAAATAACATTTAACACTCAAGAATGCTTGATAGGCTGCGGTGACATGCAGCTAATCAGAAATGTTACGATTTTTTATATCTTGCACTGCTGTAATCTGTTATTATAGTGCCATCGCTGACAGTTACCACCTCGCCTCATTAAATTAGACGTCATTCAGTTCTAACCCTCAACACATCTAATTTAACCAAAGCTGCCTCTCAGTTTTTCGTCGTCGCTCTTTGCCTTGAGTGTGAAGATTAGCTTAGCTGACAGTCAGTGACAGCTTTTGTCAGTTTTTTTAAATTCTTAAGCTGCTTGGTAGGTACTATTCCTGCAGTGTCCTTGGTTGAGTTCCTGTGCTAATCAGAAAACCAGCCTTCTCATTATTCTCTGTCTTTCAACACATGTGTATAAGTGTGATGGAAGATGCTTGCTCATGCTCATCTATAATGCTGCCACAGTACACATGGAAACGGCAATATTTTGATCACTTCTGTGCTGTTTGAAAAGCACTCAGCTCACCTCAGCTACTCTGGATTGCTGAGTTGGTTTTGTCCAGCAGCAATAGTCCAGGTGCAGCTTAATGGTGAAGGGAGGGGCGTCTGAAGCTGTAGATGGTTTGTTTTCCTCTCCACCCACTTGAATGGATGACATGTTTCTTGGTCTCATTCAAGGTGTGGCTGCAATAGTCTGGAAGACTGGATAATGGTCACACAATGGTGGACATTGCACAAATGGTCTGGAAATGGATTCGTCAAGCTTCAACAGAACAGTACGCATCTTAAATAAACAAAAGATTAATCCAAGTTTCAAATGTGGTCAAAACCAAAGCTTGAGACAATTATCGTCTACTACTTAACAAGCTACAAACAAAAACTACAACTAAACTTCAATACAAATATTAAGGTCAAAACCAAAGCTCAAGACAACTCTTAGTCATGAAGGAGTCATGAACTGCCTTTGTTTTTTATTTTGTACTGTTCTCTGAGGTCCACTTATAATGTTATCAAGAAATTTACATCAAAAAACATCAATTTAGGAGTAACAGGCTATTTTCTGTCCTGTTTTGACCCCCATCATCAGAACACTGTGTTTGAATACACGTGGCAGATTGTAGACTCGGAAGTAAATGGCCACTGCTATGACTGGCTTGTGTATTTGACAGTCTACGTCCTTCACATATAGACACTGCTGTGATTTAGATTAAAAACGCATAAATACTCAGTACATATCAAACGATCTATAATAACACAAAGCTATAGTGATCACGTAATGAAAACAGTTACTCACACTTGTGTAGTGCGACATCATTTCCAATATAGTCAGCACAGCATCGTCGTTTAGTTTCAATCTTTCTGAAAATCCTGCGTCGAATTGTGCCTTGTTTATAAACAAATCAAAGTGAACAAAAGACCAAGTTCTTACTGAAGCAATCTGGCACTTCACTAAAAATAAATTAATCAAATAAAGTTTATAGTTTGGTTTCTGCATAGACCTGCATTTGCCGCTCCTGTCATTTACCTACTACGTGGTATGAATTGGTAGGCGGGGCTAAACAGGCAGCGATGTAGAGGCAGGCGTTGATCTTTTATGCAGAGGTGGTGTTTAGCCACACTATTACGTCATAAAGTGGCACATTCCACAACCTGTCGTTTTGGCAGACTGGCTTCAGTATAAGCTGGTTTTAGACTAACGAGAAAGTTTTGAGTTCTGAAACTTACAGATTATTTTTATAGCACAATGACCTCTTATATATCAAATGATCAAGGGAAGTTCGATAGTTTGAACCGCAATACCATTCGGTACTGAAATAAAAAAAGTCAATTTCCTGCACTGTGATTAGTTACAGTGATCATTGCTTCACGCTCTTCACTGAGCGCTCACACAGAAACACATTCTGTGTGAGTATGTGAGAATAGATGTGGCTTTCAAACGCTCCCGTGTGTTTCTGTGTGAGCGCTCAGTGAAGAGCGTGAAGTGATGATCGCTGTAGATAATCACAGTCATATCTGTTGAGTGTGTGAACACAATAACCAATCGGCGCTGTTAACAAATCTGCTCAACAGCGCTCAAATATTAGCGGGAAATGGACGTTTTTAAAATTTCAGTACCAAATGGTATCGCGGTTGGTACTTCTGACAACACTACTCAGTTCATGACCCCTTTAACTCAAACTACAAACAAAAACTACAACCCGAAGTAAGTTTGCCAGTGGTATTCCCATATATCTTAATGGCTGCTGCCCAGCAACAGCATTTTTTTCCCAGAGGTATATGGTTTGAAACCTTCCATTTATATGTAGCGTATTATTTATTTATTTGTTATTTCCAAATTGGAAAGTATTCTGCCCCCACAATGCTGTAGTTACACCATCCACCTGCAGGGGCAAACAAACCCATGCTAACCAGGCAAATCTCTGTTATGCAAGAAGTTAAAGCAGCAAAGAGATTCTGGGAACTCTTGGGAATCCATCAAGTCCTGATTTATTTCTTCATCCCTTTATTCCTAAAGAAGAATCATGACTTAAAAGCTGTTTTTATTAGCATAAAAAGGTTTGCTATTGTCAGAGACCCATTGTAGTACAATTGGATGTCACCTACTAACAATAACTGCTGTTATCCCCAAAGCGCTGTCTGGGTATTTTGGCTCCTCATTCTGACATTTTTCTCCTGACTAATGCTTTGCCTTTTAAACAAGGAAATGATGGTATGCCTTGAGCCCTTTATTTATTAAGCTCTCAAACCTTAAATGTGCTTCTTTCTTGTCGTATCAAACTGTCTCTGACCGAGACTAAGTCAAATCTAAATGAGAGGGTTGACACGGTCTATTGAACACTGTAATTTAGCCTTAACAAAAGCCGTCTTAGCAAAAGTGAATCATTCGTGATAACAACTGCGGTTGGAAATCTTGTTAAAGTCCCTCTTCTTGATACCACACACCAGCCAACGGTCACAGTCCTGTCTTGGTGATCAAGTGTGATTCTTAAACTTGCATTCGAGTCCTCTGACTCTGGTTGTAAACGTGTGATAAATTTTCTCCATGTTATCTTTTAGCCACACAAAGGTGCATCCAGTCCAGAGATGTCTTCATTTGCATCTGGGTGCAATAAGCATATCTCTATTATGCAGGAGAAGGTCTCCAGCATAATGTTGGAACCAGAAAAATGACCGAGTCTGGTGCCCAGAATATACCACTGTAATTTGGAAAGTCTGGACAAAGGCATAACCCCATTTCTTAGAAGAAAATAGCCTCAAACGCAAGCAGGGGTGCTCTATTCTCTCTATGTCATATAGTCATTCTGTTACAGAAAGCTGTCTTTAACCTGTTAGTTCAGGGCAGAAGGAGAGATGAGACTGGGGGCGGAAAAGAGGATAATTAAACTGTGAAGGGTTAGAAACCAGAGCTAGAGTTAGAGTCATCAATGAAGAGACCTTATTCCACCATTTGGGTTATTATTAAAGTAGAGGAATACAGGCTGTGATGGTGGTGACCAACCTTGAGCTACTCAGCAAGACTGCATTTTTGGAAACCATGCATGACTTATCGGTAAGCTCATATTATGCAGGCCCTAAAGCCCTCCCATCTTGAAGAAACATAAATGTTTTCCACAACACATTTTACTTCCATAATCTGTTGTGTTCCTGAGGGAAACAATGTTCAATGAAGAAAAAACAATTACTGTAGGTCAGGACTTGATTTGATCTATTTAAGTTATATTCCATCTAGGTTAAGGTATCTGGTCTTGCAGGGTTGTACTGTTGGCAAAAAGTTAAGCTTGCAAGTTATAGCAAATTATTCTCTTATAGTCAAACAAAGACATTTACAATAACATTAGCTTAAGAATACAACCACAGGATGTGTACTGCAAGAAGAGTGCAGATCTCACATAAAGAAAACAAAAAGAGTTCACCTTTCAAATATGGTCAAAACCAAAAGGTCAGGAAAATTGTGAACTATTACAAACAGGAAGGTCTATAACGCAGCAGACAAAATACAAAGATGATGGCGACCATTACTATGGTTATTTCTGTCATTCACTGTCTCTCAAGAATCCATTACACCCTGATTTTACATGGTCATAGGGTCAATGAGAACCATCAGGCCAATTGAAGTTGCCCTCATTCCTTTGTTCACTGTTCTTGTCCTTCTTTTTCAGTGTATCGCTAAGCTCCTTCTAGGTCAGAAAGCTAGTGTCCTCAAGTACAGTAATCCTACTAAATGGTTTATTATGGTTCTCACTAGCAGTCCATTAAAGAGCGATTACAAAAGGACAGGAAAATGTGAATGCCAACGAGCCAGAATCAATCAAGACCCAGCGTACAACTCCAATAATAAAGCCTCAAATCCTCATGAAAATTCATAGCTTTGGGTAAGAAGTAGCAAGAGTATTGTTAACTAATGCGCTAGCCATCCCAGCGCTGTTTGCTCACATATCCCACTGCGTCTAACGAGAGGCAAAATAACATGATTGAATTAATTTCTGCAATCTTTGCTCTCTTCGAGGGCATGGTCCATATGTTTAGCCATTTATGGTTGGGGCTAAGAACAGTGAAGTGGGGCTCTTGAGTTGCAAAGGACCATTCGGCCCTCCTACACAGCTGTCAGGGTTGCCAGTGCCGGTTTTGACGCAGGTCATCCGTTCCTCTCAGCATGCTTGGCCTGCTGCCAGAGTATATCGGCTGTCCTCGCTATCGAAGTGCACGATCTCACTCGCACTCATCTGCCACCATCACTTTGGCTGCCTGGAGGTCAAACCGAGTGCAATGCAAGCTGTATGGAAAAGAAACAATGTCCAAATGTCGCTATGGTAACCTTGTTTCATTGTTAGTACCTTTAGAAAGTTGCCTGATGTCTATTAATTGCATGTTGTCACATATGAACATCTGAGGCAGGTCTTGGTATTTGAGCATTATACATTCATGCGAATACACCCATAATGCACTACTCATTAAATACATTTTAAACAGCACCCTGTGGTGGCATTTCATTTAGTCAAGTAATGCACTTCTATCTATCTATCTATCTATCTATCTATCTATCTATCTATCTATCTATCTATCTATCTGTATGACAATCCATCAATCTATCCATTCATTCATCTGTCTGTTTGTCTATTTGTTTATTCATCCATCCATCCATGCTACAAAGTTTCCATATTGAAGAATATGAGGGGAAAAAAGATTCCAGTTTGTCCTTTTGTTCGCAGAGAATGTGAAACATTTCAAAAGCAGACATGGCTAGGTAATAATGTCATGCTATATACTCTGGCATTGGCTTTGAATATCTGAAAGAGAGAGATTTTAAAGCTTTGCTGTGTAAAAAAAAGAAAGAAAAAAAAGTCAGTGCTGTCTCTACTAGCATGTCGGTATTATGCACTCTTGAGGTTTGAATCTATTAAAATGGATTTGGGAATCATGATCCAATCAAACAAGGCAAAGCTCATGAATGAACACTGGTTTCAGGATTTTATAATGGCACACACTATAGCCCTAATTAGCACACAGGTTGACAATCTATTTGAATGGCACACTGATCCCCATTAAGGGATGCTGAAATTCCAAACATTACTTTCCATTCCAACTAGCCTCTAGATATTCATATATACCATAAAAACGTGTGCTTTATAAGGCCCAATTTGTGACATAATAAGAATAGCAGAAAACATCATTATCCGACACTCTACCAGATGGAAATGTCTCTGGAACCATGGTTCACAAACATGCTTGCACATATTGCATGGAAAAATTAATTAAAATTAATTAAATTAAAATCACTCACCGTTCGCTTGTCTTTTTGAGAAAAGTAAGAACAATAATTAGCGTTAAAGACTACTCTGCTTTGTAGACAGCAGGTGGGAATTAAATTAGAATCGTGTAGCTGTGGAGATCTAAAAATTGATCGCGCCCACCGCCAACTGTGAGACATAAATACAAGCTTAGCAGAAAAAATACACAGCCATCAAGCCCAGAAGAGGAATATAGACTGTAATCTGGAACTTGCAACTGTGGCGTTTCTAGTCCCTGAGGTGGCACATTTTCCCTGAGTAGCTCATTCTCGGCAAACAGGAAAGACACACTCAGCTGACCCCAATATCTGAGAACCGCTGCCCGTCCAGCAGGTCAGCCACACAGACGGCGAGTAGGAGGGGGCAAAGGTCACAGCAGAGATACAGTGCACAGAATTCAGTGCACCATCTAACCTCAGTTAAAAAATATATCAGGCTTCGTCATATCTTTGTCTTCAAACCAGCAGAAACTACTGAAAATAAATACGGGTGGGATTTTATCCATTGAGAATGGATTGGATACTGAAAAGTGGGTGTGTTACATAACAGATCGAGTTTTAGCAACCCAGTCTCAACTATTTTATGAGGTGCCAATTTAGTATTTTCGATTTCATACAAATTAGCCACCAGTTTGCCAAAACGTAAAAAAATTGTTACGGATTGCCATGAGGTTGTGTTGGTTGTAGAAAAGGGATTTCATGCAAATTCATTTCATTTGAATTTCATTCGTATGAATTTAATTTTGTATGAAAACTGTATTAAATTCATTCATTTAGTATGAATTTGTACAAAGTGAATTGTACGAAAACCTACAAATTTGATAAAAAAGCAGCATGAAAGTCAACCCTTAACCCCACCCCTAAACAAAAATATGACTAGGACAAATGTGATCGTACGAATGAGACTGTACGACTTCGTACAATTTCATACGAAGTGAAGTGTATAAAAACATGATTTTTAGAAAAACGCAAAGGTCCACCTCTAACATAAATGTGACTATGGCATAAGCAGATCGTAAAAAAATAAAATAAAATAAAAAATTAGTTACTGCCATGAGAATTTGTTTGTTGTAGGGAAGAGAGTTCATGCATTGTTTAATTTTTACAAAGTGAATCATATGGAAACATATGATTTTTAGAAAAAAGTAAGCTTTAATGTCCCCCTATAAACACAAACGTGAGCAGATCATATAAAAACATACGAATGGGATTCGTACAAATTAGCCACCATCTAAATGTAAAAGTTACGAACTGCTACGCGATTGTGTTGATTGTATGTGATTCGTCAGTTAAAATTGAGAGTAAATAATTAAAATGTGATCACTTTAATTTTCAAAACGGTGATCACTTTTAATTTGATAAATAAAGTGTTTACAAATACAAACTTTTTTTAAGTTAAAATAGCGTGCACTAACAAATCTGTTGTTGTAAACTGACTGAGCGATGTTCTAAGCCAGGAAAGCAGAGACCATTCAATGCAATGAGACATTTGTATTTATTTATATTTACGTTTTTGTCCATTCAACCTTGTTAGTTGGGTTAGAAGGTGAATAGAATGATTTCCTCAGAGATATGACAAATTGCAGTTGACATTTCATATCACAGCCTCTCATGAAACACAAGCCAAATCTTTTTAAATTAGTCTGGTCCACACCGAAAGAATTCTCAAGTAAACAGATTATTGTCCGACTGCGGCATGCTAACAGAAGTAATGCCACCCGTATGATTAAATCTGACATTTTCTCTGACATTTAAACGAAGAAACAAGGAATTATTACTATTACTGTTATTATGTTTGAGATTCAATACTTTTGTTTGTATTTTACCTGGTTTCTCACTAAAAGTGTTGTGGAGACCCCCTGTGAGGTGGTAGGAAGTCTCATGTTTGTGTTTTGGTGGGGTTGCATGAGTTCACGAACAGCACCTGACAATTATATTTTATAGCAAGGTAAATTAATATTAGCCTCAGGGAGAAAATAATCTGGCTGGTAATAGTGTGACTGCTGCTTACATCTCTTGAGTTTTTTAAATTATAAACATTCTTTTCTAACAACTTTTACTACTTTCCATCTGACTAGCATCTAAAACCAATAATAATAATAATAATAATAATAATAATAATAATAATATAAAATAAATACAATGTAATACAAATAAAATAGATTTAATAATAAAAGTATTTATTTATTTACTTACAATAGTAATAATAACAGTTTATCATTTAAAAATGAAAAAAAAGTATTTTAAATAAAGTAAAATGTAATAAAACAAAGCAGAATATACAGTTCTGTATTTGGATATGTAGTTAATGTGAGATAAATACCTAAATGATCTTTTTTTAATAAAATTATTTATTTATTAAAACAAAATATAATAACATTGTTTTTATATTATTATTAATAATAATAATAATGCATGTATTTTATAATTTAAAAATGTATTTTAAAGTGATTTATTATATCATAATTATAATACTATAAAATAATTATTTTATATAACATTTAAAAATAAAAACAACATTTAAGGCAGTATATTGATGCATTAATAATAATAATAATAATAATAATAATAATAATAGTTATTTTAAAGTAACTTGTAAACTGTAATAAAAAGAGAAAAAGAATATTTGTCTATCTATCTAGACTGTGGACAGTTTGTGGGTGTGTTGTCTGAGAACTGCAATTAATTTGGCCCAGAGAAAGTGATTACACCAAGAAAAAAGAAACTATTTAAATAGACAGAAAAATATCCTTTTCTTATCAGAATAGCATTTCGATACTGCTAAAGTAACTGCCTGTTTCTGAGAAAAGTAACATTCAACCAGAACATCCAAACCTCGAGTTGCATCCCTCAAATCGAACAGGCTGTTAAAAATGTCATTTTCCTCATCTTCCTTTTCTTCACCTTGCTGATTGCCAGATCAAAGTCACTCAGCCGACGATGCAGGCCCGGGCCTAAAAGACGGAGCCACTTTAGCATATAAAGACTTGCCTGCAGTCATGATCATTACCCCACATAATGTACAATCACACCCAACCTGGGAGTGCGCAGATAAAGGTGCCTGGTAATTTGGTGTCTTCCCTTTCATTTCTATTTCTCCGCCTGTCAGCGCGAGCTAGCGGAGGAAAGATTGTTTCATTAGTGTCCAGTCCCTCGAGCAGTCAATCAGGAATTTTAGCTGTTCCCCTTTTCTTTTTAACTCTCAACAGCAAGTAATTGAGGTTAGCGTTGTTAACAGTCACTGGCATCAGCTGACTAGCGGTGTTTTCCGTCTCAATTCTCCAGGCAAGTTTGCAGAGCAAACGCTGCCTTAGGAAAGAGGTTTTGAAAAGAGATGACAACTGAATAATGAATCTGTCAGGAGTTGTTTATTTTAAGATGTCATTTTGCTAACTCATAAACTTCAAGAGGAATCATTACCTGTTAAAATGGCTAAACAAACTGCTAGCACTGTTTGTGAATATTTGCTTGTAATTTCAAATACACTTGAAACTTGTGGACTTGAACAAATTATTAACCGTAAGTAGAAAACCTAGCAACATGCTAGCAGCTACAAACTTAGGCAACTACTCACAACACACCACACACACATTTTTGCTAACTAGTAAACTTCAAGAGGAATCTTATAGCTTAATCCTACTGAAAAAATGCCCAAAACACTCTACAAAAAGACATTTTGTAATGGTTTTACTGGAAAAAGCTAATGGTTTATAATGGTATTTTAATGGAAACCATTGAAATGTCTGTGATGGTTTCTATTGGGCTTCTATTGTTTTTTTTAGGTGACAAGTGAATAATGAATCTGTCTTGTGTTGTTTATTTTTAGGATGTCATTTTGCTAACTCAAACTTCAGGAATCATTACCGGCTAAAACAGCTAAATAGACTGCGAGCACTACTTATAAAGTAAATATTTGCTTATAATTATAAAACAGACCTACCGTAAGTGGAAAACCTAGCAACATGATAGCAGCTAAACACTTTGGCAACTACTTACAACACACCAGTATTATTTTGCTAGCTCATAAACTTCAAGAAGAATGTAGCTAAAATGGCTAAAAAGACTGTTATCACTACTTGTAAAGTAAATATTTGCTTTATAATTTAAAATACAGACTTGAACAAAGTACTAACCATAAGTAGAACCTAGCAACATGCTGGCAACTAAAAAAAATGTGATAAAACACTCAGGTAACTACTCACGAAACGCTAGCGTTTTTTTTTTTTTTTTAACAAGCAAACGCTAAGAAATTTAGTTATTTCCAGTTAAATGTCAAATGGTAAGTCATGACACCCTGTTTATCAGCTAGCTGCAGCATGTGGACTAACTAAGTTATCTCTCTGCAATTTAAGCAATACTATATATATGCATTTTTTTAAAGGTGTCACAGAATGGAAAACAAGCGAGGACAACAGTGAAAATGGCAGATCATGGAAATAAATGTTATATTCTAGGCTGTGCAGGGGATGTGAAGTGCAGGGATGGGGTGGTGTCTGTATTCAGAAAGGCACGGAAAGCAAATAACGCGTTCTAATAAAATAACGCGAGCCACTAAAGGGACATGGTTAGCTCCTTGCTAGCGGTAGTCTGTTACATTACAGTACATAAGATTTAACTTACCACATAAACAGAGTAAGGACAGATGACTGAGGATGATGGCGAATGATTTACAGATCCTGAGCACCTCTGACAAGCATTTGATCTTGTAAAATGTGTGCGAAGTACTGCTGCTCCATAGTATAAACAGAGTATGTGCGATCGTGAATCTCGAATCTCGAAAGTGAAACTAAAAAGCCATCTTGCATTTGAAAGCAGTTTCAATGCCCAGCGTATTAATAGTGGCTCCCTGATGCCGTTTTTTTTTTTTTTTTCAGTATAATTACTCAATGATATAACTGCGCAAGAAAGTATTGAAATATATATTTTCCTTTGGTTTCCTTCCTGCTGTGTGAGGTACTGAAATGAGCCACACTGTGAAACAGCCAATCAGAGCAGAGCTCAACATTATTATTCATGACTCTTCCAAATAAGGTTATAACAGACCATTTAATTTTAGGGAGAAATCATAAGGTTGTAAATGGACATGTAAAACAGTTTCTGGATCATTTTTGCCCTTACCTAAGCCACATACCTTCTATGTAGATATCAGAGAACAATTTCAAATATTGTATCATTGCATTCTATGGCACTTTTAACTCTCAGCTGTAAGTAATTGGTGTTAGCTGCAGACTAGGAGTGTTTTCCATCTCAATTCTCCAGGCCAGTTTGCAGAGCCTTGGGAAAAATGTTTTGAAAAGAGGTGACAACTGAATAATGAATCTGTCAGGTGTTGTTTATTTTAGGATGTCAGTTTGCTAACTCAAACTTCAAGAGGAATCATTAGCAGCTAAAATGGCTAAACAGACTCTAAGCACTGTTTGTGAAGTAGTAAATATTTGCTTGTACATTCAAATACAGTCTTGTGGACTTGAACAACCAATTAACTGTGAGTAGAAACCCTAGCAACATGCTAGAACCCTGTTGAAAAAATATGCATATGCTGGTTAGGTAGGTTTTGAAGCTTGGGTGCTGGTTTGAGCTGGTTTAAGCTAGTCCTGAGCAGGAGGGACCAGTTTAGGACCAGTTTAAACCAGCTAAGGACCAGCTTAAACCAGCTCAAACTAGCATCCATGCTTCAAAACCTACCTAACCAGCATATGGTGGTTTTTTCAACAGGGAAGCTACATAGAAAACATTACTCACAACACACTAGCATCATAGTGACTATTTTTACACAGAGAAACACTAGTTATTTCTTAGTACTTTCTGCAGCAAGTCAAATGCCAAATGCAAAGATGACCCATGCAGTTTATTAGCTAGCTGCAGCATGTGGACTATTTTCTAAGTTATCTCTCTGCACTTTAATCAATGCTATCTATATGTACTCTTTTCTTTTTCAGGCCCTTTGTTGCCAAGTTGCAGGTCGTCTCCGCTGACACTTTTAATTGATTTTACTGCCGGCAGAAAAGAGCACAATAGGCCGACTAGCACTCTAGAGAAATCGAACGTAATATAGTGCAAATGTCCTTTCAAGAGCTTCAATCAGAGATGCCTCTCCTGTAGACGAACTGTACACAATCAATACCGATCCTTCCTCAAAAGGGTCTCTGTTTCCCACACAAATACACAAAACACAATCACAGACACATGCTGACATGTGAAACTATTTCCTAAGGGCAAAATTAGCACAATCGTGCAGCTTGTCACAAGTAATGTATGTGGAAGTCGTTGTCAGCTCACATCCTGCCCAAGTTTATGACAAATTCTTAAAAGCTAATTCATAAAAAAGGGTTTATGTTTCATATAAGGATAATCTTCAAATAAATAAGGAGCCTCAAAGAGGCGCAGGAAATATTGTTTTCATTATTTGTTATTGCACTGGAGCTAATGCCATTTGGGCAAGAGTGCTGGCAGTTTAGCTGGCAGACAAATATTGCACATTGCGTTTACGATTACTTATCGGGAGTACAAAAAACAGCTTTTAAATCTCGTATTCATTTAGTGAACCTTTCAAACTGATGCGGCTGATTGTAAAAATAGAGAGCTGACTGTTAGATTGTTTTTGTCTTGAATGGAAAATCGATTTATCTATCTTAAATTAATTTATTTACTTTTCAAAGCAAGCTAAAGAACTCCCCTGGCATCTATGCTAACTGACTTGTTTCTTCATTATCAGAGCTGGAAGAAGGAAAAGTGCATATAGGCCTAAATTTATGTGGAAATATAAACGCACATACATATAATATTATGTACAGTATATGTTATTATTATTATTATTATATATATATTGTACATCATACTGACTGATGTGCAGATTGTGTGCAGCACAGATTTTGTGGAGGTTTTCTCTCTCTCTTTCTCTTTTGCATAGTATTTATACACATTTTCAATTTTTTTTTTTTTTTTCACTCTGTAGTAAATCAGCCACTAAAAACAACATATCACATTCAAATAAACACTATTTTGCCTGCAAATTTAAATACAGGACTGAAAATTACAGTTTTGTGTTTGTACAGAACAGAACTCACTCTCAAAATTGCAATGACTGACACCATTGTAGCAATGTCTTGTGATTTGGTTTTAGCTATTTTTTGCTGCATTCACGCTATATCGTAAATAATCTGATTTCAAGATGACAAAACGTGACATTCTACTTGGAGCTGTTCACACCTTTGGACTCGGACCCGGAACTAGCCTAATGAATCTGAGATGGTCAGGTATTACAAGTCGGCGCTCAAGTTGTAATTGACCCTTCGCAAAAACCTGCCCTCCTTAGTTACTGTTGCTATGTCCGACAAACAATGCCACTCTCACACTACACATCATGTTCTCACGCAGTGAAAAACACATCGTGTTGCAAAGAGGAAACTGACACCATGCCGACAGACAAGAAAGAACAGGTTACTTTAGGTATGAAATGGTCTCAGCTTCAAAATTTTGTCATTTTTTAAAAGAAATTCAAACAATAAATACCATTTTGTGGTTCTTTAAGGTGTCATGACTGTAGCTCCTCAGTTCGAGCGGCACACGTGAACCGATCGATCGAACCGATTTAAGCTTATTATGCTCTTGTTTTTATAGCAAGATCTGGCAACAATAATGAGTCAAATCGTACTTGGTTCACTGCAATTTCTTGAAGCACACATAGCCTACAGAAGACAATCCTGATACAAGTTTAAAAGTTTACCCCTCCCCAAAATGAAAACTTTGTCATTAATCACTTACCCCCATGGCGTTCCACACACAGAAAAAAAAGGGGTTTAAAATTGTACCTTTTGGGGTACAACAGCTTGTCGCTGGAGCAGTACCCGTAAAATGACATATCTGTACCTTTTTTACCCCTAATAGGTACATATTAGTACCTTATGGGTACGTATTACTACTCTAAGGTACTAATATGTACCTATTAGGGGTAAAAAAGGTACAAATATGTCCTTTTAAAGGTACTGCTCCAGCGACAATCTGTTGTACCCCAAAAGGTACAATTTTAAACCCGTAAAAGCTTCGTTCGTCTTCGGAACACAATTTAAGATATTCTGGATGAAAACCGGGAGGCTTGTGACTGTCCCATTGACTGCTAAGTAAATAACACTGTCAAGGTCCAGAAAAGTATGAAAGACATTGTCAAAATAGTCCATCTGCCATCAGTGGTTCTATCTGAATGTTATGAAGCGACGAGAATACTTTTTGTATGCAAAGAAAATAAAAATTACGACTTTATTCAACAATTTGTCTCCTCTGCCTCACCATAGCGCCATTTTGGAGAACATCCACTGGAGGCAAACTGCGTACGCTGTTCTGTGTCAGGTGCGCTACACGGATACATTTTATACGTTTATTTACACTTTGATTTGAACAAAAACAGCATATCCGTGTGGTGCGGCTGACACAGAACAGCGTACGCAGTTTGCGTTCCAGCGGATATTCTCCAAAATGGCGGTACGGTGACGCAGAGGAAACAAATTGTTGAATAAAGTGGTAATTTTTATTTTCTTTGCATACAAAAAGTATTCTCGACACTTCATAACATTCAGATTGAACTACTGATGGCAGATGGACTGTTTTGACGATGACAGTGGTATTTACTTGGCAGTCAATGGGACAGTCACAAGCCTCTCGGTTTTCATCCAAAACATCTTAAATTGTGTCCAGAAGACGAACGAAGCTTTTACGGGTTTGGAACGACATGGGGGTAAGTGACTAATGACAAAATTTTCATTTTGGGGTGGAATAACCCCTTAAATAGATTAGCAACTAGTTATTCATTGCAAATGTCACTACATGCATTTTTCGGGAGTCATTTAATTTGGTTGTAGAATGTAATAGACATAGATGAACTGTGTGTACAGAGCAGGATTAAGCACCAAAGGGTGAATTGACAACCAAATTTAGCTGCAGTGTGTACATGGCCTAAATGATATAACGGCAATTTCCCAATCTAACAAAAACATACTTACTAACCAACTAACTAACAATAAACTAAATAACTAAACATCAACAATGTTTAAATGAAACACTTTTTAGCCAATTAAAAATTGTTTTGTTACAAATACGCTAGTCGTCATTCCAGTGTTGGAAAACAATATCAGACTTACAGTTATATTTGCCCGAACACGTCCTCAGGGACACACATAATATTTCACATGGAAATAAGTGTGAATAGTAGGTTAGAGAGAGAGAGAGAGAGAGAGAGAGAGAGAGAGAGAGAGAGATAATGAGACGCGTGTGGCTGGCGGCTAGCAGACTAGCCCTGAAGGCTGTTGATTTCTCTCAGGTGCTTCACCGAAGCGTTTTTAAGGAGCCAAATGCAGAAATCTCACGGGGTTGCTGGGCAACCAGCAGGGCGAGGTTGGGAAGACTTCGAAAACACTTTCAGTCACAAATCTAATGGTGAACACTGATGTATCGACTCGACAAGAAAAACTGAGTGGTCTGTCCTCATACTCTTTACTATAAATGTCACGTTGACTTTTAAACTGCACATAATCAACATTGTCTTCAGGTTATAAAGTGTTCCTCTTAAATTATCGACACAAATAAAGTGAGAAAGCCCTCTTTTAGCGAACGAACTCATGTGATTTGGACCACAGTGATTTGGGTTTCCTGAAGTGATGAGGGAAATGGCACAGAAGAGATCAGAGGAATGAGCAGCTGGTCTTTTCCACACGTCTGTTTAAACGTGTTAATTTATTCGTGTTGAACTCAGGGAATACTACAACAATTCCTACACAGAGGCTGTGCGTTGTGAACGAGCTATTTTCACGTTTCGCAACTCTTTGACACCTTTGTGCAAGAGTAGTTGTGATTTGATAACAAGCCCGGACTTGTAGGACTTGTTAGTCTACCATGATTTACTAAAGTTTTCCTTGTGTGAAATTACATAATTTATCTCTCTATTTCCCTTAGTTTTTAAATGAAAGTATTAGGAAACCTGTATTAGGTTTCTTTCCTCTGCTGAACTTCGAATATATTTTGAACAATGTGTGTATATACTCATACAGATAGGCTATGGAATGCCACAAGGGTGAGTAAATGATGAAATAATTTTTTTTTTTTTAATTTTTGGGTGAACTATCCCTTTAATACCACAGTGACGCATTTCATTTTAAACTAATATTTCAATTTCATATTATCTTTGCATTCATACATATCAAATAAAGATAATTATCTCTCATTTCAATTCACAGTAAGGTCATTACCTACACCCATGCACTGTAATCACACTTTGTGCTGTTTTAGAGAGTTGACCAAGGGCACGTTACTGAGAAATATCCAAATGTACAGAGTGATTCATTAGTGGTGCTAATTGCAATTATTCATCCTTAGGTTTCAAAGTTTAATGAGTAATTCGTCCCACATTGTTTGTGCCACAGGCATGAATGATACCTCAAATCGTATAGTCTGAGGAGAAGTGTGCCATTACTTTTCTAAGTGATCAAACTTTTGATTTTTGCCTGGTAGATGATAAGATATGTAAAAAATACTATAGACTTGCATTGAAAGAGAGACTTACCACCTTATGCCTGAGTAAACACTAAAAAAGAAGATTTGTGTTAAGCAAAAAAAAATAAAATAAAAAAGTGAGATGAAGTCATATTTTAAGCTATGAAGTAGGATATAAAGTAATAATAGAGAGATAAACCTAGTTTACTCAAATTATGAGATATTAATATCTCAATCAATATTAATATATGTATTAACATGAGACAAAATCATGTAATGAGATATAGCCATAATTGAGAGATAAACTTTATGTACTGTAGTTTATAAAATCAGATGATGAGATATAATCAATATTGTGATATGTAATGTCATATTATGATGATTGTGAGATGAAGTCATGTTATAAGTCATATATTGTGAGATACAAAGTTCAAACTGTGAGATAAAAAGTCATATTGTAAGATATATTGTAAATAATTACTGAGGTATACAATGTTATATAATGAAATATAAAGTCACATTTATAGATACAATAGTGTGATATAAAGACATATTTGTTAGACAAAGTCATATTATGATGGTCAATACTGAGATATATAAAGTCCAAACTGTGAGATATGAAATCATATTTTGAGATATAAAGTCAATATTGCGATATAAAGTCATATTAGGAGAAATAAAGTCACAACTGAGAGATATAGAGACATATTAGGAAACATAAAATCATATTATGAGATATAAAGCTCCATCTGTGAGACATAAATTCATTTTGTGATCTATAAAGCCCAATTATGAGAGTCATATGAAGTCATAATTGTGAGATATAAAGTCACAATTGCCTTTTTTTTAATTCTGAGTTAGAAACAGCTTCCACATGGATCTGAGTCATATCTAGAGACTAGAACATCATAGATACTTGGTGGTGAGATTTAGACTTGGACCATTAAGCGGCTACTCAGAACATCCTAGCAGGCACCTAGCAACCACCTAAACCCATTAGCAACCATATAGCAACACCCTTACAACTATCTACAACATTGTGGAAAGGAGTTTTGCAGTTGTTGTCTTCAGAAAATGTAAAAAATTAGTTTATAATGCAGTGCATTTTTACCCTGGTTGAGATCATTTTCTCATAAACGACAGAATGAATTGCTTTCAGAGGTATAGTGACACACTGCATCACCCCCACATTGTTTCGTTTTTCAAAGATTTTACCTTTTCTCCTTCTCCTCTTTCGTACTTGTCTCTTTTTAAATGTATATCATTCCGGGAGGAACCTGACAGGTTTGTTTTCGGGTGTGTTTATAAAGTAGTTTAGTGCGCCCTATCGCTGCTCTGTATTATGTGTGTGTGAGGCAGAGACGGCGAGGCGTTTTAGAGCTGAGATAGCACTGTGACAGATGTTTGTCTCTTTTTTCAATGACACATTGGGTTATGTTCTACCTCTCTTCCACCTGCACTGCTGAAACATCTCTCGGTTTGAACGAGTCAGCATATGTCGGGGCACAGAACCTACAGAATGTGTTTTAAAGGGTAAAAGACCATCAAAACACCCTTTTGATAAGAACGACTCCCTGATAAACTGCATTTTCGTATTTTGTGATAAACGTCTTGGTTTTTTTTGCCACAAAAGTTAACTATGGAACAACTTCTAAGCACAGAAAGCTTGTGAAAGAGCATTGCGATTATTACCACCTTAACTTTGCCTCAGATATTTTTCCTAAAGTGCCTTATTAGAAAGAAATAAGAAAACTTTTGACATATAGGCCTAATAAGAATATAGAAATATAAAATAAATATAGATAGCAACTCTTTGAGTTCACATTGAGATTTGACATCTAATTGCAGACTTCTGTCTCTTGGCAAATCTGAGCTCATTTTGAGACAATGTTGAGATTTCTTCTAAAGCTCTAGAAAAGACAGATTTGAGATTAATAGGTCCATTTTTTCTTTGGTCTCTTGTCAAATCTGGGAGCATTTTGAGACACTGTCTCTTCTGGAGCTTCAAGGGCAATCTAAACAGAGATTTTGAGACAATGTGAGACAATTGAGACAAAGCTCTAGAGGAGGCAAATTTGAGATTATTGGGGTAGTTTTTTTTTGGTAGCTTGACAAATCTGAGCGCATTTGACATTTCTTCTGAAGCTCTAGAAGACAAATTTGAGATTAATGTTTTTCTTGGTCTCAAAATGTGCTCAGATTTGTCAAGATACCAAAGAAAAAACTCCCCCAGTAATCTCAAATTTGCCTCCTCTAGAGCTTCAGAAGGAATCTCCACATTGTCTCAAAATGAGCTCAGATTTGCCGAGAGACCAATGTTGATTTCTTCTGAAGCTCTAGAGAAAGCAATTTTGAGATTGTGACTTTTCTCTTTGATATCTTGTCAATTCTGAGAGCATTTTGAGAAACTGTTGAGATTTCTTCAGAAGCTCTAGAAGAGACAAATGTGAAATTGTTGGGATCTTTTTAATTTTGGTCTGCTGGCAAATCCAAGCACATTTTGAGACACTCTTGAGATTTCTTCTGGAGCTCTAGAGGAAGCAATTTTGAGATTGTTGGGGGCCTTTTTCTTTGGTCTTTTGACAAATCTGAGGGCATGTTGAGATTTCTTCTGAAGCTCTAGAGAACCTATTGGGACATTTTTCTCTATGCAAATAAGTGCATTTTGAAACATCATTGATATATTCTTCTGAAACTGTAGAGAAGATAAATGTGAGATCATTGGGGCTTTTCTCTCTTTGTTCGCTGGAGACATTTCAGAGCATTTTGAGACTACTTCTGTAGACAAAATCCTAAGGAGCTGGAGAGAAAAACACAATTAGCTCTCCATCTATGTTGGCAAGACTGAATCATATGACAAACAAAACAAATAAGGAGAATATACAACTATTTTTTTTGTAACGTAATACCAACACCTAACTGGATTATGCTTACTAACCAAACCTTGACTTCCTCTGGAGCAGGAATGACAATTTTCATTTTGGTTGAACTATTCCTTTAAAAAATGCATTTAGATACAGACATCATACATTTACCCATAATCCTCCACGTCCATCACATTTTGGCATCGTATGATTCAGCCTTGTCAACATTTACTCAGCTAATCCTGAACACTTGTGCAATTTAGCACTAAATCAAGCCTTCCTGATCCACGTCTGTCACCGACGGGTGACACTGTGATTCAGGAATGATATGCCCTTCACTTTAAGAGGAGGAAGGGAGCACAGAAGGAAAAAAAGGTGGGAAAGAATGCCAGAGGTGTGCATTTATAAATGATGGTGGTGTGAAGCCATTAGTTGGATTTGATCTGAGCTGAGAGGCAGAGGTTTTAGGTAGGAGACAGAAAACCAGAGAGATGATCGATCTGACGAGAGGGGTCGTACATCAAGGAGGAGAGAGTGTTTCTGCTGGTTTGAGTGATGACGTGAGATAGTTACGGCTGAGTTCAACTCCGCTCTTGGACTCATTTTAATGAAATTACTGGTTGAAGGCCCAGCTTTAAATTAAAAGCTGATATGTAGCCACATCGGCTGCCATCACTTCTGCTCCGGTTAAATCCCATCTATATGCGGCGAGTGGGAGTTTGATGCTTCGTAACACTTCACCTCCACCCTCTCAGACGGCTATTTTTTATCCCCATCCATTTTTCAAACTCTATTACACAGCAGGAGTCACTACTTTTTAATTTTAGCAAGCGTTCGATGCAGTTCGTAAAGACGAATTCAATTCTTTATCTGACAAATAAATGGATTATCATGGGTTTTGTGATTGGAACTGCGGCTAGTTGCACATGGTTTATTGCTACGTGACCCTGTTAGCAGTGCCTCTAGCTATGCTAGCATATACTAATACTGTTTCCTAAGCAAAATGATTTGTTTTTACACAGTATTTGCGTTAAAAACAAAGTAGGGTACATAAATTTGACATTTCTAGCATCACACTAACAGCCATTTTTCAAGCTCTATTAAACAGCGAGAGCCACTAGTTTTTAATTTTAAGAAAGCGTTTGATGCAATTTGTAATGCAAATTCAGTTTTTATCTGACAAATAAATGGATTTTCATGAGTTTTTATGACTGAAACTGCAGCTAGTCGCACAGTTTATTGCTATGTGATCCTGCTAATACTGACTCTAGCTATGCTAGCACATACTATACGTTTACACTGTTTCCTAAGAAGACTGACTTGTTTTTACACAGGATTTGCTTTAAAAACAAAGTAGGGTTACATACATTTTATATTGCTAGCATCATGCTAACAGCATGGCATGACACTGGCTGTGTACAAAGTAAAAAATGGGTACAACATGCGAAATGTAGCACAACTTGACATGTCAAGTTGCGCTACATTTCGCATGTTGTATTAAAATACAGCTATTTGAAGTGAGTTTTTGGACGAATGAGATTTCACTGTGGGCTAACCAGCACAATGTGACAAATACCAAACTAGCGGCCCTGTCTTGTTGCTTTAATGCGCAAGGCTAGAACATGGTGTTTTATGTAATGAAGCTTGAAAACGACAAATAAAAATCATGCTTTGGAAGCTAGCTGAAATTACTGCTAGTTTTGCATATGAACACATTCCAAACTAACACATTAGCAAACATTCAATGCTAAACTGTCATATAACCAGCAGTCCCTTACTGCAAACAGCACTATTTTTCACCTATTTCAATAACATTATGATAAGTAAGATGAGCCAAATGGCATTTTTATTACAGTATAAACAGAAAATCCTTCTTTAGCTTGTGGTGGGAAGTTGTTATTAGCAGCAGCACGGCATTAGCGATAAAATAAACACCTTCTAGCAAATGTGTCGAGCTCTCATGTGGTTCTGCATAAACTACGTAATTGGGAATCATTTTCATGTTACAGGAGTGGAGAACATTATAAACAGGTTATGATTTCAGGTAAAAGTTTCGATCAGAAGAAAAATCCATTTTACATAAGGAGCTTAGCGCAATGTTTGCCACACTGGATCTTATACAAATCTATAAACCATAATGTTTAATCAATATTTTTTTGTCCAGTATTATTTTATATAAATTATTTTATATTATTTTATTATTAATCAATAATATAACTGCATTGAATGAAAATCCATAGCAGTCAGAAAAACTGAATAAATTCAGAATCTGTTAACTGAAACTCTTTTGGAGGATAATTGTTGGCTTCCCTGACATTGTATCAATAACCTGTGAATAAAAATCTAAAACATGAACATCAGAACTCTAAAGACAGACATAATTCAAGAGAAGTTTAGTTTAAACAATAATCAGCAAGATTGTATTTGAAAAAAATAAAAAAATCTCGTACAAAATCTGTGTACGAAGTCAAAATCGACAATATATACATTCCTAATGAATATTTCTGGTCATATACCATACACATTTTCTTATCTTAGTAATCTTTCATCAAAATATAATAACTTACTCGGCCCTCAAATAACTTTTAGTTCTGATGAGATCATCAAGGCCTCTTATTTTTTGACCCCTCCCCTCAATCTGAATCTCATATAGAGACTTCACTATCCAGTAATATTTTTTTTTTTTTAAATTCCAACTTAATATACCATTAAATTAAAAAAAATACTTCACATTATGGAAGTAACGTGTTGCGAACACTGTTTCACGTTGCGGTTTGGTAGTAAAATTAAATACAGAAACATGTAAAACCGTCAAGTTGATTCCATTTGTTCCAGAGTCATTACCTAACTACACTAATGACATTGATAATGCAAATGTACAAATGTTAATAGCAAAATACTAAAATGTAAACATGACCTGCAGGACTTGAAGATGAGGGGGTGGAATCAAATTCTGGTTTGAACTGAACAGTTGAACCCTGGCACTGGAGACCACCTGCAAACAGCAAACTGTGGGAGTCTATATGTTCCCGTCTACTTGTCTACTCATTACAGACTTGAATTATAAAAGTACAGTTCCCACTTCAACAGCCGTACGCCCACTAAAAGAGCCATGCTGGCGGATGAAAGAGAGAGAGAGAGAGGACGACATGAGCAAGACAAAACGTATGAAAATATTAATTTTGGCTATTGGAAAGAGATGGGAATTTGAAATGACTCAATAAAAATGGTGACATGAATCCCGCCTTATCTGCCTCCACAACAGGGCGAAAAGGGAAATAAAAAGAGGCCTCAATTTTTCTCCCCGTTAGTTGATACACTCAACCTTTTGTCCTACAACTTGTTAGATGGTTGCTGTTGACACAGTATCCCTTCCTGTCTGTCTTTCTGCATTAGGGACTCAGAATTACCTCGCTACATTCACCTGGACTTTATTTTCCCTGACACTCGGATACCTGATACAGTCCCTAAAGTGCTGCTTGCATCGGATGTGGAGTTCTCCTCCAAAAGCTTTTAACTGGTCTCGATTTATTTATTTTTTTCTTTCAACATCAGCGTCTGAAGCTTTGTTGCATCGGTATGAAGAAACTCGAATGCAAGTCGTCCCAGGTTCAACTGCGAGAGATCATATTCAATGGGATAGTAGTAGATTCTAGATCAGCACTTCCATTTCGAGGAAACTGATACATGAAGCCTTCTCTTAAAACGAGAATTGACTTTAACAGTGAAACCTGGCATGCGACTACATTTTAGCAGTCTTTAAGTTTGGTTTGAACTAGTTGTGCAAGTCAATGGCGTCATACATTTCGACAGTTTCTATTTTGGTTGTACAAGGTAGCCCTGCACACAATGACATCTCGTTGGCCTAAAATCATGCTGCATACAGTTTTAGAGTTTTGTTCTGATCGGCTGATAATTTTCGCAATCACAATATTTTGCTTCCAGCAACAATAACAAACACATAGTCAAAATTTGCTGCATTGTGACTCATTAAGACAATGAGTATCTCTATAGCTCTATAGTTCACCCAAAAATGAAAATTGCGTGTACTCACCCGTTCCAAACCTGCAAGACGTACTTTCATCCATGGAAGAAAAAGGAAGACATTTTCAAGAATATTCACAGTGCAAACAGTTGCCCGGCGGCTGTTGAGCTACAAAAAAGTTAGGATAAAATATAACTCAGTGCAAAAATAAACCCAGTGTTTCCCAGTGTTTGTCTTTATACAGTTCCAAAGCAGACATTTCTAACACTTGACACTTGCTTAATGAACTCAAACCCACGAGAACAAAACTCATTGTTTGTTCTTGTCAAAACCAAGACAGATTCTCAATGCATGTCAAGATCTTTTCTAACATAACTATTACTAATAAGTGGTTAGAAGAAAAGACGACACAGGAATGTAGCACATAAAGCTACCAAAAATGTCTCTGTTTTTTATTATTAAATATACATTTATTTACAATACACCTGTATAATTCTAACCATATAAAACAAGCTCAAAATAAATCAGTCAATAGTGTATATTATAGTCCATAACATTGTCAGTGATTTGTCATGTTAATTAAAGATTTAAATGCACTTCAAAAATGTGTTTAGGCAAAGGACACCACAGTTTTTTTTGTTTTTCAAACAAACATAAGAATCCAAGCAGACCCATGGCATTCAGCCGAAGCAATGCAACCAAGACTGTTCGGATAACAAGATTTTAGCTCTGTGAAAGGTGGGTTATTTGTTCATGCTTTCTGGGGTGGCGGATGTTCTGGCTTGTTATGGAGGAAGCGAGATGTGTGTCTTACGTGACAGCAGCTTGGCGAATTCTGCGAATTTCAGCTAAAACCAAACATCTACAAAACAGCATAACACAACTCCCACGGCTACAAACACGATACTCCGGTCCCTCAAATACAGCAGCTACTACTTCATATTCCAGCTTTCGAAGAAAATTGACAATACTAACAGCTCACAACTGATGTACCTAGGGCTGTAGGAAAGAATTGATACACCTTATTAACCTGACTCATTAATATTAATGCTCATCCAACAATACTAAATGATTTTTTATTCAAAAGCAGGCAAATGGGCTAGCTAGACTGGTATTAGTGCTTGTGTGCAATGATCGATTGATTGATTCATACTTTAATTTAGTCCAAATTAGTACTAAACCTGAAATAAAAAGAAGACATTTAAAAAAAGCTGAAAATGCAATAAGTTAATTCCATATATTAATAGAATGAATTTAATTCAATGTGTTACTTGCCATTTCTTTGTAGTTACTTCTAAATTTTACTAGCAATTTCTGAGTGAAAATGGTTTCTTCACAACATTTTTTTTTCTGTGGATGTACTGCTCCCATTTTTGTTTTTCTACTGATGTGTGGCTTAATTTAAAAAAAAAAACACATCACATCTTAAACTTCCTGTGAGCTGCTAAAATTGCTCTGTAAGCCATCCCGCTTCATTTCAGTTTCACTAGCATGAATATCTGAGATTGAGGATTCATTACCTCGGTGAGACGCACCGAAATCTAATGAGAGGAATGAGCCAATCGTAGTACAACATTCCGGCTGGTGTTTATCCATGCTGAGATGGATTTAGCTGTAAATCGGACTCAGTTCTGAGCCCAGGGCTGTTTGAGAGAGGATCCATCATCTCTGTTCCATCGCGGGAGTGACATTTACATAGATCACGGCTAGATAAATATCTAGCATTACTGATTCTTTGTCCTGACGCCTCTGAAAATGACAAATGAGGGGGCTGGGTGGGGCGATGATTAGATACCGCCTCGAAGCTTCGCTCTGGTGCATTGTGGGTATTATCGGAGGAATCTGCACATCTTGACCCTTTCCTATGCTGTTCTGTTCTGAACATTTATTTTTTTTATCATGTTGAGTCCGGGAACCAATTATATTTAGATTATATCTCATAGCGGTGAGGAAGCAATCATAATATGATCTAAGACATATTTGAGGCTTATACGGGAAAGACCTGGCAACCTTTAAAAGGCTGTGAATGATATTTTGACTCCATTACTTGGTTCCTCTGGAATATAATGCAATAGAATCAGGTCCCACCAGTACAGAATGAATTCTCATATTCCCAGTCTAAGAGTTTATTGTGGACTGGTTTGATGCACTCCAATGCGAAACCTTCCCTTCATTGGTCAATCACTATGATTCACAGGGAACTTTGTGTTCCCGGAAAACACATCATGGCCATTTCTGATCAGCATATGAGACTTTACACAAGTAAACATAAAATTAAATGTCTCTTCTTACTTGTTCGGGGAACATTGGGGCCTTATTTCAGGTTCTTAAGCATTTGCTGAGAGTTTAAAATGCAATATTATATATATATATATATATATATATATATATATATAAATCAGTATTTTTCCTTTTTTGTCCAGTAAAAAATAAGCAAAATATTTAAGGTATTTAGGATAATATTGAGAATATATCCATTTATTCATTTATTTAGTTATTTGTTTGTTTATTTATTTAGCATAAAAATAGATTCATCATTAACTCAAGAAACACCAACAACAGAACTGTCAATAGGGTAATAAAACTAAACTTAATTCATATATTCTCTATATTCTATCCTTTTTAATCTTTATTTAAAAATGTTTTGATTTTTTTCTGGAAAAATGTTTTTGGAGCTTATTTTTGTCAGCAGATAGAACCATGTGCCCTTTTGTTTTTAAGACCCACTTAACGTGATAAATGCAAATAGAGCATCCTTTCAACATTCTTTTTTTTTTGGTTCTGGAACAACAATTCTTTGAACCAATCACTGACTTCAGATTTTTGTAGTCACATTAGGACCTGCAAAATCTTTATACTGTAGCGTGCATCAGATGTACACTTCCAACAGTAAATCTGTAAGAGCATGTGGTAGAGTGATAGCACCAGAAACAGATGCACTGAATGAGCGAGTCTTAGATTTTAAAGACAACATAATTGACCATATAACTTTACTTAAAGACCCTATGAAATCAAAACTGGAGTTCCGTGGCTTGTAAGATCACATCTGTTACCTTTGAGGCCATTTATATGGTAGCACGCCTTTAAAAGTTGACTAAATAAACGTTAAGCACTCTGTGCATTTCAAATTTACATTATTGATTTATAATCAATTCTAGCAAAACAGATCAAGAAGATTGAGGACTCGTCTTAAGAACTACACAGATTTGTATCCAAATCCACTAGAATGAGAATTTCCCTTCCCCAGATACCAACTACAACTGATTAGCAACATCATTTAACCTGCAAAGTATGCTGTAAAGTAAAGGCTTTCTGCTATTTAAAATAAAGCAACAACAGGAAATACTCCAAATTTCCAGTCCCAAAAGCTGCGTCAAATCATTTTATGGGGTCTTTACAAACAAATCGAAATGAAAATTGACATTACGTAGGCCTAAATTCTTAATAAATGATCCAGCTTTTATTGTGCATGAATCAGTGTTTTTCATAAAACTTATTCTACAACTTTTCTGCTGATGTAACCAAGTTGGCAGGAAACATAATATTGACCAATATCACTCCTATTTTTAATGATCCAATTAAATCCCGCTAAATAAAATCCCACCCTACAGTTTTTTTTTCAGTTTCACTCTGAAATATATGACATAACCATAATTAAACGGTCTCATTCTGAATGATTCTTCAGTGCAAATTACTCCAAATAATAATAAAATAAGTCTTTGGGAACTTTTATCCAAATGAAATAACTTGCTCCGCCTCCTTTTCAAATGCTATCATCAACCCCTCCCCTCCAATCGCTCGCCTCCATTCTGAAACATAACACCTGCTTTTCACAACCCAATCAAGACATATTTCCTGTTCTTTCTCTCTGCGAACTTTCACATGACTGTTAAGCTAAATGCATTACGAATGCTGTTTCAAGTAGTCCTTAGGAAAGGAAACAAGGAGTGAATGTATGAAGGAGAAACAGAGCAAAGGAAGGAGGAAGTGAAAGAGCCCCACTGGTAACATCACCCACTTTATTTGCATCACTACATTGTGCTCGCCTGTGGCTGAACAAGACCATTCGTGCTGGATTAGTACCGCACCAGAGCCGTTTGATTGGTCACGGTCCACAGACTGGAGACCGTCGAGTGTTTGTTTGTCTGCCAGTGTGATTCGCATGTGTGTGCACAAACGACTCTGTAATCTCTTTGTTGTCTGGTTAAATAATTAGCCCTGAAAGCAAAAGAGTCGCTTCAAACGCTTGATTCTCCATCCTCTACGAAGGGCTGAAGGCCATGTTTGGGAACAGCTTCTGAGCTTTGAAGCCACCTGATCTTCTAACTCTTGGGAACGTTTTGTCTAAAACCGTAGCAAAGAACCACCGATATAAACCCGGTCTGTTAAAATCCGCCACGCTGCCTGGGTCCCGCTATAATTCAATGTATCTGTGTTGTGTACTTTCCATTCCCTGAATCCTGGATGCTAAAGGACAGTGGTTGGGAGGGTGAAGGGCACTGGCTGTGTCCACAAGGCTCAGCTGACTTCCTGTCCCCAATCCCTGTCCACTGAGTTGGCGCCGAACGTTAGGGTCGCAGCGACTCAGTGGGGGTCACGAGGTTCATACACCACAGGTCAGATGAAGTACTCTTTCCTGCTGTCTCTCATGGCACTGTGTAGGTCCAACTCGGCCCGGTATCGGAGTTCTGGCCTGGGCTGGTGATCTTTCTCCTTGACGGAGGCCATCTGCCGGGTACGCTCGTGTCGATGGCGGTACAGGAAGCGGGTCATCACGGCCACGGCGCAGAGGGTAATGAGCACTACTGCTGCTATCAAACCTACGAGAGACAGAATAAGTAAGTGGCACTTGTGCTGATGCACAAAGGCAAAAGATTTCCTCATTCACATTTCACAACTGGTTCAAGTTGGTCACATAGATTTGCTGCATTGACCAACAGAAAGCTGCTTAGTTTGAACGCAACTTCTACGATGGTCACAGGTGCAGTCACATTTAACACTGTTTGGCAAATTTTCACAGGCAAAATGCAGTTATTTCAGTAGGAATCCACACAATTAGGAATTTTGCATGAAGGTGAAAGATTTTCCCACACAGATTGGACTCAAGTATTTGCCATGTTGACCAACAAAATGCCGCTTGGTTGGAAAGTAACTCATGAGTTATGCTTTATAAATAGCTACACTATTGATGATGGACCTTTTTTGCCCCTGAAATTTTGTCAATGTGACCACACCTTTAATGTCATCTTTTGCACCTTCAAGACCCCTTACCCCTTTATATTCATAAAAATGTTTGCTTTTTACAGCACATTTGCCTTAAAAAAATGGAGCAGGAACACAGCACCTACCTCCAATTACACACACACACTCTCGACTCAGAGGTAAGATCACCATTTCTCACGAGTTATGCTTTATAAATAGCTACACTATTAATGATGGACCTTTTTTGCCCCTGAAATTCTTTGCTAATGTGACCACACCTTTAATGTCATCTTTTGCACCTTCAAGATACCTTACCGAAAGTTGACAAGACATATTTGTAAGAATATTTGTAAAAGGTTTGATTTAATTATTATTATTATTTTAATTAAAAAAATGGAGCAGCACCTACCTCCAATTACAGCGGAGTCACTTTGAGCAGCATTCGTAAGTTTTTTCCCTCTACTTCCTGTGTCTACATGATCTGTGAATAAAGTTCATAGTTTGTACACTGATTCCATTCATTTTGCCATTTTTTGAAAACATAAGATGGTATATTAACCAACCTGACAAAGATCTGGATGAAGACTTATCAGCCAGCTCTCCGCAATTTGACTCTACCAGGTTACCAAGAACATTGACCAACGAACTGCCTCGATTCAATATGGCCGCCTTGAGAGGAGCCAAATGGTTGAACTGAACTGAAGACAGACAGCCAATGAAACCTCTCGATCCGGCCTGAAGAACCTCCTCATCTACACCAGCTCGACCTGACAGAGGCAAGAAGACCAAACCTCAGGAAGTTCTTATTTGCTGAACAAATAGTACTAAACTAAAGCAAACTAGTGTATTTAGTGCTAAATGAAGGATTCTTGCCCATCAAACTATCTCAAGGTGGTTCGGTGTGGTGAATTAGTCAGTTAAGCACAAGCTCACACACCCACAGCTTTAATCTTGAGTTTAATTAAACCACCTACCTGTGACTTTCCCCAATGTCAAAGACCTTATCGTCATCAACTCTTTGTCCGTGGACAGGCTGTATTTCAGATTGGTATCTTTATCAATCTAAGAAGGAGAAGGATACAGAGAGAAAGAGAGAGGGATGTGCTGTGACATTCGCAAGATTCTACAAATATTTTATTGGTGTGAGACAAAAGCCACCACATGTTAATCTGCAACACTGCATGAAGAATACTGATGACATCCTTGAGTTTAAGCACTGCTCATAAAGTCTGTGCTACCGGGGTACAAAACTTCAATGTATCATCAGCCATGCACATCAGGGTACATTATTTAACTCGGACTGAAAACAAATCTGATCTAAATCAATTGAGAGGAATGCGATTAATGACGCTACAACTTTCCCTCAGCAATAAAGGAAC
Source organism: Tor tambroides (assembly GCA_021397915.2). Classification (NCBI taxonomy): domain Eukaryota; kingdom Metazoa; phylum Chordata; class Actinopteri; order Cypriniformes; family Cyprinidae; genus Tor; species Tor tambroides. Next base: position 110,912 of record JAFVLL020016744.1, read on the forward strand.
TGAATTATGAAACATGAGTGGAACAAATTTTTTTTTGAAAATCGTTTGTAAAACCATTCTTATTAAAATTGATGCATTCATTAAATTTCTATGTTATTTTGTAAAACCATTATGTAAACTGTCTCAAGAATATAATGTGTTTTAGAGCCATTCGTTGTATAGTGTAACACACATTTATTTCGAATTTATGCAAATTATACATAAAACCAATTTTACATAATTTGTCACAAAAATGTGGCCTATACATTAAAATGTGTGCAAAATGTAAAAATGTGTCACAAAATACAATCTTTAATTTAATTTCTGTGTAATTTATTCGCAAAACTGCTCGTACATAAATTGTTTCATAAATGTGATTCACAACTTTGACTGAACTTCTATGTAATTTGTTTGTAAAACTATTCGTATGTAAATTGTTGCATGAATGCAACAAACATCTTCAATCGAATTTCAGTGTCATTTTTTTTTTTTCATAAAACTATTTGTACATAAATTGTTGCATGAAAGCTTTAACTGAATTTCTGGGCAATTTGTTGGAAAACCATACTTGCGTAAATTGTTGCATGCCTGCAACATACATCTTCAAAATTGTTCATAAAACATTTTTATGTACGTTGCCTTGGTTAGGTTCAGTAAACGATCAAGAAATTTGTTCTACTCATGTTTCATGAATAAATAATATAATGTTGTTGACGCATGACTGTGCAACTATTAATTGAAAAGGTTAGTAACTGCCAAAGAACTGACCAAAATTAGTTTCGCCTTGAAATATATGCAAAACTTACCTGGACATACATGTCCCTTCCTTCTCTATGGATCTGGATTCTGTGGAGCTCTCCGTTGGCCAAATTAACGGACATTGGTGTAAAGATGTCAGGCTCTTTCTCTCTGTTCAGCCGATACCAAATCTGCAAACTCCCTGTTGGACACCAATGAGACGCAAGTAAGACAGAATCAAGTCAGCACAGCACATTGGATGGCTCATTTCCTTCCCCACTGATGAGGGTAATTGCTAGCTTGACCGCTGTTTTGAAATATGAGGAACACAGAAAAGGATGCTGCTCTCCAATCATCACCATCACCATCATTGTTGTAATCATCTACTGACAGTTTGAAGGTAATCAAAAAACAGCTTTGATTGGCCAATACAGCACTGTGATTTGGCACATACCGTAACAGGACAAAATCTTCAATAAAAATGAACTATACAATTTTCTTGCTGCATTCAGTATTGTCATTGTTATTATCCTCTGATAATATACATTTCTAGACTTTATTTGAACTACATTTAGCCAATACCTATTATAAAAACCTATTTTAGGACCCTTTTTGCATTCTCATCACCATAATATTCCTCTAAATCTCAAGGTGGTTTTAATTTTCATATATATTATATGTTTAAATATTAATTAGCATACATTTAAGGCAGTCCAAAAAAACGACACTACTCTGCTAATATACAAACTATAATAATTAACATTATACTATACAATATACATGTAAGTAATGAGTTTTTTGCACTAATAATGATACTATCCCCCACAATAATGAAAATATATATATATATAGGATATTAATATTAAAAGTATTACATATTTACATTTCGATTTGCATAAAAGCACAAAAGTCCATACAACAAAAATAAGAATGAGCTTTTTGAATTAATAATAATTAATATTAATAATTAATATACTATACAAACTACATAAATGTAATTTTTGCATTAATAATTATACTTTTTGCCTAAGTGAAAAATGTGCTTATTTTTTCTCCTTTTTTAATGAGAATGTGGGTTTTCTGCATTAATAATGTTTTTTTTCTGCATAATAATGAGAAGTGAAATATTTAATATATATATATATATAAATAAAATCTAAATATAATGTATTATTTTTACTATTTTGGGATGATATACAGTATGACCAAAACATTGCATTCCTATTTATACTCTGTATATACTTTGCTCTATACTGTATATAGCAATTCCATTGTACATTCTGTAAATCATATCTTCACTTACTCTGCACTTATATGTATATAAAATACTATATTCTTGCACTTCTGGTTAGATGCTAACTGCATTTCATTAGCTCTGTACTTGTACTCTGCATAATGACAATAAAGTTGAATCTAATCTAATATAAATCTGAAGGAATTCCAAAAACAGTTAACTTAATCCTCAAGCATCCTTCGTATAGCAGCTCTTAATTGGTCCTTCGTGGACAAATTTGGGCACGAAGGTATCGTGTGTGATCCCAATTTTTTTTTAATTACAGCTTTTCTCAATTGCTAACACACTATAACTGATTCATTTGGTCCAATTTGACAAACCATTCATACAGTTCTCGAAACAAAGACTTTTCACATTTCACCTGTTTACACACGTTCCAATTTGCTCAGTGTTCTAAAAATGTTTTGAGAGAATCACCCATATTGCAGTTAAAAAGTGTTTGTACCATTGTGAGCCAAAATAATGGCCATGTACTGTTGATGATAGGTGTTGACTGTCAGAAGCATGGCAGGCGTTTGAGTTGTGAGGAAACTGAAGGCGATGCTCTCTCGTGAATTGCTGCTTTGGGCGAAGATAGCTGAGGACTGACGGCTGTGGTTGCGCATCACGGAAAATGGTTCCTGGAAGGTGTAGGTCACTGAAGACCCGCTTTCAAAGGACATGGAAACTTCTGGAAAGGAAGAAAGCACAAAAGCGTGAAAATGTTGGTGCAAACGCTTGTGGGCAGATCATAGACGGTGATTGGCTGTGTTTTTGTTTCCCTATCAGCATATTAATGTGCTGTCGAACACCAAGGACACGGCACTGAATGGACAGAGTGGAAAATGCAGAGGAAATGAATCTTTTAAACTTTAAATGAATGCAAAATTATGCTTGGACTGAAACCGACCCATGGGCATCTCATGGTGTTCATTTACTCATAATATTATCAGAATAGAAACACCATCCCTCTAGAGTCCAATAAAGAAAACGCAAAGCCAAGAACACCGTCTCATTCACAGAGCGTTGAATGGCTCCGCTGTCTGGCATATCAGAAGATCAAATGTGATAAAGGCTTATTGACAGCAGAGAGGTTTAGCATTGAGCGTGATGGGCAGGGAGGGTCCGCTGGGATTGGTCAGGTTGCAACCCTTTGAGCGAAATTCATCCAAACAACTGTGGTTCACGGTCATGGATGTGAGCCATGCCGAGACAGCGAGACAGACAGAGAATAACAGAACTGCACTGAATATCTCATGTTTTATCCAGCTCAGCTTTGATCAGGTGCAATCTGCGGGCACAACACAGTCTTCAGAAATCAAGGTTGCCGAGCTCTTAAACGTCCTCCTTCTGGAACGCTCTTTGATATGCAGTAGAGGAGTTAGGAGGATAACAAAGTTGAAACAAACTGAACTCTTCCCTTGAACTGCAATAAAATCTAAAACCTTCTGTGTCAGCCACAGACAGATGTTTTGGTCAATTATCGGCCAGTTAGCATCTTATTTTAGTTATGAATATCTCAACTGTTTAAGACATTTTATTGTGTAGATATTGGTATGATGTTAAACACTGAGCAACCTGCTTTTATTATAACTGGCAGTTGAAAAACAAGCACAAAAAAGACTAATACAACCAAAGTAAGTGCAAAAAAAAGACAGGAATCTTTGTTAGCGTAAATGCTCTATATTATAATGCTCTATAATATATGCAAAAAAACAGAAAGCTTTGTTAGCACTAATACAACAAAATTAAGCGCAAAAAAGGAAGGAGGCTTTGTTAGCATATGTAACAAAGCTAAGTGTAAAAAAGACTTTGCTAGCTTTGCTAGCATTTTGTTAACACAAGTTAAACAAGCACAAAAAGACAAAGCTTCGTTCACGCTAATACATTCAAATTAAGCGCAGAAAGACAGTAAGTTTTGTTAGCACTAGTACAACAAAATTAAGCGCAAATGATTTTTCTTCACTTAATATTTTCTTATTTTTGTGCCGCTGTAAAGGTCTCTGTACACTGAGTCCGAAATTTTCGTCCAAAATTTTCGCACGTTAAAAAATAAATACGACCTCACGTTGTGTTAAGCATGTTTGCACACTGCCTCCGAAACTTTCGTCCGTCAAAAAAAATTCGGATCAGGTTCGATTTTCTGCGTTTTTGCATCCGTTGCATGCATTTTGATAGGAAAGGATGTGGAATACGAAAAAACGGAAAAACGCATGCGAAAATTTCGGACTCAGTGTGCAATGACCTTAACTGTCGTAGGACTGTAAGAGCTGTGCGTGTAAACCTCACTCCCCTGATCTCAAGAGTCGCTCTAGCGATTGATGCTAGAGGCCATGATCTTTAGCCTCCTTGTTAGAGCGCCCGCCTCTCACACCGGAGACCGCGATTCAAAGCCCGCTCGGAGCGGGGCGAGTAGGATCGGTTACACCGCCACATAGAATGATGGGAAATTTGAAGCGAATCCCAGCAGGCACACAACGTCATATGACGTTAATATTAGGTTAGATTTACGTCGCGACGTCAGGTGACCAAAATTCAATGTCAAGCCAACGTC